>WBNH01001171.1:0-193598 GCA_013401255.1 Urocolius indicus | reverse complement strand
ATACCAAAAAACATCATTCAATCAAATAACCCCATTCAATCAAAAAACCCCACCCCGCAACCAAAGCAAAACTCTGGAGTTATTTATTTATTTTTCTTTTGTCCTTCCCGTCCTCCCTGTTTTAAAGAGACTCTGAATTCCCGCAGCCGCTACAGCGCAAAGGCTCAGGGAGCAGAGGCGGTGGTGGGGCTGCCGGGGGCGGCCCGGGAGAGAGCGAGCTGCGGCTTCTTTCAGCCCCAGGACCTTTATCCGAACACACTCGATGTTAAAACAGTGACAGTATTCCAGTGTTAGAGATGAGAGAATCTAAACTCAAACCTTCACCCTCCCAGCCCTCTGCATAGATACTACCTGTACTGGTATGTCCAGCTTAAACTCAGTTGTAATGGTCTGGGGGGGGCAAAGCATGGTGTTTGTAGCTGAGCATGAGTACTGGTATCCTCCTTACTTGCTATGTTAGTAAATATGGGGGTGATAACAAAATGTTTGAAGGCATTGTGGACTCAGTGGTTAATACAGCCCTAGTTTGACAGGCTTAGTCATTCTTTTAACCTGGTCTGCAGAGCTAAGTCACTCCGTTAACCTTGGCATACTTCCAGTAAAAGCAGGTTACTCAGGGTGACATCACAGAGTGCTTCAGTGGATTGATGACTTTCATGAGCTGCTTTGAGACCTTCAGGTGAGGAGTTGCAGCTGTGTCCACACAGATGGCAGCTGGGGGTGGGTGTTGCTTCCTGGCCAGGTGTCAACACAAGCTGAGGATGGGCGTTGTTTCCCACCCAGGTGTTCCTGCCATCTGTGATTGCTCCTTCTATGTCCCTACACCACGGAGGGAAGAGAAGTCCATGGTGGATAGGTGTCCCTGGCCTGTGCTCTGTTACTGGGGCCTAGACCTTATCAAAGGACCTCTGTGAGGTCTGATCACAGGGGTGTCACTTCATCCCATATAGATGTAGCTGAGGGAGGCAGGTGGCTCCAGAAACATGGTGTTGCTGATTGGTTCTTTGCCTGGGTGTCATTTCAAGAGCACATGTAAGATAAATGTGGTTTTAGTGTCAGGTGGCTTATTCTGGACTAACATTTTCTTCCTGCTGCCTTTATGGTAAACATCTATTTTGTCTTGTGAGCTTTAAACATCAGCACATGTTGAAAGTGTTTCAATAACACCCTTTCAGTGCTCTTAAAGGCTTTCTTGACAAGCATAAAGAAATATTTCCTTTCTGGTAAATTCTAGAAAATGCATTTGAACTACTTAGGCCTGGAATCAGACATTACCTGTAACGATAGAATGAGTTTTGCTAATGTTTATCAAACTGAGAAGCACTGAAATTCGCAGTACTGTATGTTTTTTCACACTTGTTTTTCTTGTCTTTGTCATGAACATGTGTCAGTTGATGTCAATTAATGCTCTATGAATCTGGTTAACTGAAAATCTCTGAGAGCTCGTACAAAAACTAGATGATACAATGGAGATAAGCAGGATAAACCTGGCTGTAGTTGTAGCCTTTATACTAAAAAAAAAAACCCAGTGGTATTGCTTCACAGTTATTATAGTTTATTATAGTTACTTTGAAACCTAAAATCAGCAGAAAATCTATCATTAATAAGGAGTAAGGTTATATAAAATTCCATCAGGGGTCCAAACGTTTTTCCCACTGAGGTCAATAAGCATAGCTTTAATGGAGAAAAATTGGTTATTTTGGGTGGGAAAAAGAAGCTTAGAAACTTCTGGTTGATTGTTTGGGATTTTTTTTTTCATGTATTTATACACTTCCCTGAATTCTTCAAGAGTAGTTTTCAACATACCTTCAAAAACCAGCTGTTATCTCTATTTTCCCTTCCTAGATATGGGTACCGAGTCACAGAGCGAGGAAGAGTGTTTTTAAAAGCCCTAAAAATAGAAACCAGGAGGCTCAGGGAGAGAGGAAATGAAGGTTAGTGAACAATCTGAGCATTTATAAGGTGATCTCTGGGTTTTTTTTCCAAGAGTGGACCCCTTAAATGTCATGCATTTCATGTTGTTCATTAAGAATGAGCGCTTTCCAGGAAGTGTGTGTGGTGGCTCTGTCATATCGTATAACATAGTTTGTATCTACTCCTGGTGGCTTCCTGAGCTTTTTTTTTTAGGTATTCAGCATCTGAAATTGTACTGTTTTGTTCCAGATTTGACAGGTAAGAATCAGATTATTGTAAAAGACAGTTGGCTGCTAAGTGAGGTTTAGAATTGTTTCTGTGATTGTCACAGGAGAGAGAGTATGTCACAAAATGACAATGGCTGTAAAAAACTTGTTGGCTGAAAAATATTAAAAGTAGAAATAGTTAACACTTTTTATGTTAACTACGTTTTTTTTTTTTCCCACTTTGTCAGAAGCTGTTTATTGGAAAGCTTTTGCTCTAATGTCTCTGACTTCATAAAGTTGAAGAACATTTCGAATAACAGCCAGATAGTGCACCCATACTTTTAGTCAGCTGAGTGGAAGAAATGGCAGAGACTCAACTGAGTTTCCATGGAATTAATCTGTGTATTCTGCAGAAAAAAAAAATATATATAGCAAAAAAAAGAGAAGTTATTATTAAACTTTATTTTTAAATATGACAAATTACTTACTATGGATATTTTAAAGAGAATGAACATACCTAAAATGCCACATTTTGTTATTTATAATGTGATCTGGTCGCATTTCAGAGCTGTGAAACAGTTGTCTTCAAACCAAAAGTGAAATGTGCATTTAAATTTTAATTTTTTAAGTTTTAATCATTTGTAATGTAATGTCATCTTTGCTTTTTATAGAACTTTTAATATACATATGCTTTTTTTCCGAACATTTCTGTCACTTTTTAACAATTTACTTAAAATACTGTGTCTTAAAGTTCTCAAGAGTCAATCATGTCAAGTTCTTGCTGTTCTCAACATTCTAATCAGCACTTTACATTTACCATTTTTTTTTAGTCATTTCCTTCACTGTGCATTCTCTGTTAGTGGTGTGACAGGGATAAAGACAGGAACAGCTGTTCTGGTTCATACCAAAGGTTCATCAAAACCAATACCCTATGTCTGATGAGAGCTGATGGCATGCCAAGACAAGTGTTTTAAGGGTGCATTTATATGCCGTATCAAGCATTCTTGGTGGAATTTTACTCTATATTCTCAACCACAACAGACGGATAGTAAACCAGACTTTTCTATCAACTACCCACCCTTTTTTCTTATCTGCTCATTTGCCTGAGTCATAGGATAGATACAGCATGAAACTGTTTTAATAAAACAGCCTCTTGAGTCATGTTTTAGATAGGACTTCTGCACATAAGGAGGCAGAGAGTAGGGGTTCTGCAGTTGTTTTTGTAGACCTTTCTGGTGGCAATGTTTGAACAGCAGTTACTGTGGTAACTGTTGGTGTAAAATGTGTGTTAGAAAGGGGTAGGAATTTAAGTAATCTGAATTCTCTAGGGGTTTTTCAGATGACCTAGAAGACTTAGAGGGCTTTGCAATTGTGTTACATGAGATAAGTAGCGTTTTAGGTTGTAGCATGTGACTATTCCACTTGATGACTGCATGAAACAGTTTGTAGCAGTTCATGAATTGTCAAGTGTTACTAGTAGGGTAAGACCTAATCCTGTAAGATTCTAATCTAAATGTGAAAACTGGAGTTTTGGTGCAAAAGTTGTGGTTCAGGGCAAACCAGAGCTAGTGTTTTAAAGTAAGACTTTTGTCCCTGTTTTCCATTTCTTCTGCAGGAGTAATTTTTCTGTTTTCATCTTGGAACTTTGTTTTTTAAAACCTTTTTAATTTCTCTTTTTGGCACTCTTTCTTTCCGTTTCATTTTGTGTCATCTCTTGCAGGCTTATTTTCCCTTCTTAGGGAAGCCTTCACCATTTTAAAGAGTTTTAGGCAGCTTTGGCATGTGGCACAGATCAAGCTCAGCTTCAGGCAAGTCAGCAGATCTTTAGACCTTAGTATAAGAATAAATAATTCAAATAGGTTTCTTGATTTGGTTCTGTGCTTCCACATTATCAAGGAAATCTGCTTTTGCCGAAATCAGCTCACCAAAAAAAAGCACATATTTTTACAAGCCCTGGTTATTAAGGAACAACAGCAGTGGCTTTTTAATTTGTAGACGTCCTTCTTCTTTTTGGCATCTGTATCGTAGGTGTAACAGAGCAATGTATATAGCATCTGGAACTGAATTCACAGCAGAAATAATCTCAGAATAGAAGTCAGCCTGAATATAGGTCAGGTTAGTGCATAGGAAACCAACACATCTTCAAAGCTGTGGCTCTGAGAAGTACTGAAGGCTCAAGGGTGTACTTAAGGCATGAACATTGCATATTAATTCAGGGGACTGGGCTGTAAAATGAGGCTTTGTTCAGTTTTTACGTGTGTTACCCAGTACTCTAAAATAAATTGTAAGCTCTGTGAAGCTACGTACTCTATTGACTTGGTGTAGATTTGTACTTCATGTAGAGAACTTAAATTACCTAGTAGTGAGGAAAATCCTTTACGAGCTGTACCGCTGTCTCCTGCAAGCTGGCCTTTGTCTTTGCAAGCAGAATATATCTGTACAGTGTGCAAAAGCTCTGAGCCCACGTTATAGGAAGAAATCATGGCAGGCAAACTTGTACCTTGCAGGTAAGTTATTCTTCCCATCCTTAATGTTAATTGAGGCATAGGAGGTTCACATGAACTGGCTGCCATTTAGGCACAGATGCAAGTAATCAGTTTACTGATGTTTTAAAAAATATAAATCTTCTGGGGGAGATACTTAAGGAATTCTTTGATGTACTGATGAGAATCCTAAAAGGCCTTAGCTTGTGTGACTGTATTCTGAGCTACAACTGGAGCAAAAAAATCGAACCAGAAATGTACCAAACAGACAGTAGTACAAGTTGGTGCAACAGAAGTCTGAATTTTGAAATGTCATTTTAATGCATGTTCTTCTGTGGGTTTACAAGTAAATACAGTGGGGGGAGGGAGAGAATTACATGTGCTTTGAAATGAGTATTCCCAAGTAACCAGGAACATACTGATTATCTCTTGCTTTAGTTCTTCTGTCAAGTGAAATCTACAAAAGTACTGATTTCTATTTATTCATGAAATGACTGATTTCATAATATATTAACACTTATTTTGTGAAATAGAGAAAACAAAAAATTAACTATATAAACAAATAACAATTTAGGTAGTGGTTATTATCACTTACTGAGTTGACAATGATAAGAATCAAAGATTATTTTCAGTAGATGTTAAGAAATATGTATGACTCAGAGCAAAATTACAAGCTGCTTCTACCGAAAAAGCTTCTGCTGCTATTTTTCTTTGTTTCCTTTGCATGACACTTGGCTATTTCTTCTATCGTATAACACCAGCAGTCATAGATAAATTTGTTCAACCACGCATATAGTGAGTAAGGCTGGAGTGTTTGGACCAAATGGAGGTCATAAACAATCTTCATTTGTAATGATGCTATCACATGGATTCATTTGTACTCAAAAAAACAGTATTTAGAGGATTTTATAATTCACCCCAGCAATGCCATTGCATGTTTTCCTTTACCCTGCCGGGATGTTACATTTATATCATGCTTGTGCAAGATCTTTAACTTGTGCCTCTCATCAGTAAAAGTACGTTTAATCATGACTCTTCTTTCACTATACCAATTTCATTTCTTCTTGTAAATTGGATGCTGGGAATTAAAGACACACGGGATTTTATTGTATGCTCTGCTGCTGTTCTATCCCTTGTGCTACTCTGTTGTATTTCCTCTGAGCAGTATATAGATCACAGCCTAGGGAATGGTGGTTGGGGAGGGATGAAGGGCCTCACAGTGCCATTCCACTTTTATGGTCGTAGTGATGTGAAAGGAAGATCTAAAGATATTACTGAAACAAGGCTTATAGGGGAAAAAAGTGATATGCTTTATTAAATCAACCAATATAACTGAAATTAAAAAAGAAACAGATGCTTTCAGACAGTCTTTCTTCAGGTCTGAGACAGAAGAAGCAAACCCAAAAGGTTGGAAAACACAATTCTGTGTTCATGTCATTCATCTAAATAATTGGCAAAGAAAAAGTCTTTGCGAAATACAGAAGGATATTGATAAAAGAAAGTGGTCATTAACTCTTTTACATAGCCAGAGGCTTTCGTTTAGCTACAAAAGATATGTAGTCAATGGCTAGTAGCCCCTTTAATAGGCACAAGCAGTTCTGTAAACTTTTGCCACTTTATTTTCCCACAATTTGCTGTCATAACGCTCCACGTTCTAGATAACACTGTTCAGGATCACTGAAACAATGTCGTGTGTTCTTCACTCTTCTAGTACTATGCAAGCTTTAAGTCACAGATGTAGAGTATGCGTTTGCATGCATGCAGATGAAATCCTAGACTTAAGCAGAAAAATGATTCAGATTACTGGTAGAGGTAAGAGATGGAGAAGGTGTTTTCAAAGAATCATTTCACAGAATTTTCTGTGATTAAACTTGTTTTCTCTGTAATGGTGAAAGGATAAAAAATGGGCTGGAAGTCGATTATTTATATCTCTGCATAAAATGGCATGACTAATACATTTCATTGTCCAGTTATTTCATAATGTTCTATGGTGTGGTGACTATATGCTACTGAAGTACTGCTTGAGGAAGCTTAAGTGGAAGCACATTTAACAGCACTGAAATAGAGGTTTTGTATTCGTGTTAGTCAAAGAACTTGCCTATCCTATAAATTGGCCACATTTCTATTAAATAGCTTTGATAGAAGAATAACTTGCTTTGCTCTCTGTAACTGTCAGGACTCAAGCAATTCAGTGTCTTAACATTTTTAGTTCATAGAATCATTTAGGTTGGAAAGTCCTTTAAGATCATGAGGTCCAACCATTAACCCAGCACTGGCATGTCCACCACTAAACCATATCCCTCTGAACCATGTCTACAAGTCTTTAAAATACATTCAAGGATGGTGGTTCAACCACTGCCTTGAGAAGCATGTGCCAAAGCTTGACAACCCTTTCAGTGACATTTTTCCTAATCTCCAATCTTAACCTCTCCTGGTGCGACTTGAGGCTGTTTCCTCCTGTCCTATTGTTACTTGGGAGAAGAGACCAACACCCTCCTCTCCATGACCTCCATTCAAGGAATTGTAGAGGGCAATAATGTCTCCCCTGAGCTTTCTTTTCTCCATACTGAACAACCACAGTTCCCTCAGCTGCTCATCAGACTTGTTTTCCAGACTCTTCACCAGCTTTGTTGCCTATCTCTGGATACTCTCCAGCACCTCAGTGTCTCTTGTGTAGTGAGGAGCCCAGAAATGAGCACAGTATTCAAGGTGCAGCCTCACCAGCACCGAGTACAGGGACATAGTCACTTATTTACTTCCTACTGGCTACATGATTGCTGATAGAAGCCAGGATGCCATTGGCCTTCTTGGCCAACTGTGCACACTGCTGGGTCATGTTCAGCTGCTGTCAATCAGCATCCTCAGGTCCTTTCTCTTTGGGCATTCTGCTCCCCAGCTTCCAGGTCTGGGGGCTGGCTACTCAAAGAACAATTATTCTTAAAGACGGAGTAAAATAAGACGTTAAGTACCTCAGACTTCCCTCAGCTTCTGTCACTGTGTTTCTTCTCACATTCAGTAACAGTTTGGAGATTCTCCTCAGCCTTCCTTTTGTTGTGAATGTATTTATAGAAACATTTTTAATTGTCTTTTACAGCAGTACAGCCAGATTCATTTCTAGTTGAGCTTTTCCCCCTCTGCTTGTAGAATATTTTGTTTGCCTCTTCATCTTGATTGTGTGGTATATAATAGACTCCAACCATGATATCTGCCTTTTTGGTCTTGCCCCTGATTCTTCTCTCAAATGAACTTTCAACCCTGTTGTCACCATCATTAAGCTCTAGACAGTCCAAACATTCCCTAACAGGCAGGGCTACCCTACCACCTGTCCTTCCTTGCCAATCTCGTCTAAAAAGTTTATAGCCATCAATTGCAGCATTCTAGTTGTGTGAATCATCCCACTATGTTTCTGTGATGGCAACTATATCTTAGTTTTACCCCTGCACAGTGGCTTCCAGCTCCTTCTGTTTGTTTCCTGTTGTTGCAGTTGCACTTCAGATGGGCTATTGATCCCATCACCTTTTTGTGAGGAGAAACCCCAACTCCTACATGACCATTTTTAGGTGCTTCTGTAGTTTCTAATATATAAATAGTCCTTGTGTCTTTGCTGCTGCATGGATCTTCCATCCCCGAGTCTCACTGAGATGGCAGGCCAAAGGACCTCACTAACACATCATCCCTCCAACATTGGCATGCTGCCCCCAGGCTCATCTCTAGCGGGCCTGGTTGTCCCTTTCACGCTTCAAACCTAGTTTAAAGATCTACCAGTGAGCCCTGCTAAATCCTGGGCAAAAATCCTTATCCTCTTTGAAACAGGTGTAGCCCATATGTCACCAGCAAGCCTGGTGTTGTATAGACCAACCGTTACCAGAGTTCTGGTAACACCAATCTCAGACCTAGTTACTGATTTGATGGTTCTTCTTGTTTCTTCCCTCATCCTTTCCTACAACTGAAAGGACAGGCGAGAACACTACCTGTGCTCTTGATCCTTTAACCTATTGTTCCAAGGCCCTGAAGACTTTCTTCATTGCCATTGGACTTCTTGTTGGAACTTCATCACTGCCTACCTGAAAAATGAATAACGTATAGTAATCTGAGGGCAGTATCAGGGTAGGGAGATTTCTCTTCATATCTTTTAACCAGGCCCCACGTTAGCTGCAGACTTCCCCAAGTACTGGGTCTGTGTGTTGGGCCATCTCCTCCCTTCTGAAGGGAACCTCCTATGACAGTGACCTGTCTCTTTTTCTTTGTGGAAGGGGTTTTGACTCAAGGCACAGGGCAGCTTAACCTCAGCAACACCTCCAGTCTAGATGAACTATTGTCCTTGTTAGGATTCACTTGCAGAGCCTCATACCTATTATGGAAAGGCACCTATAGGAGCTTGTCACCATTGTCCCTGTCTCTTAAGTCACTGTGTTGAGTCAAGTAGAGAGAGAATAGGGAATCCTCCACATTGTTCATCCTAGCTGCCTGTCTTGTCTTGACTCAGGGAAAGTAGGGTGCACTTCCAGCAATCTATCTCTCTTTTGCACTCCTTGATGCTCTTCAACCTACTCATCTCCTCCCAGACCTGTTAGTAAGCAGTTCAAACACAAAGTCAGTTCTTGTAGGAAATAATTTAGTATAGTGTGTAAGTTTATGGTTAGTTTTGGCCACTCAAACTTACCCCTTTGATGAAAACAAACAAAATGCATGCATATTTTCAAGTGTTTTGTTGACCTTGGGTGTAAATACTGACTGCATTGTGGATTTGTAGATAAGCTGCTGAGTATGAACAAATACTTCCAGAAGTCTGTATCTATTTGTTTGCATTTTTTTGAAAGTTGTCATGAATATAATCTAGTATATTGTTAAGATATGTATGGAAGCCTGCTTATCAAGGCTTTCATGAGAAAAGTAATTTGCCAGTAAGGAGGAGAAAAAAACAAAATGATATGGAAAATAGACAGGAAAGGTCCCTTTCTTAATTGTTACTGTTACTCATTTAAGTTGTGTGCTTGTGCATGTAGCTGTGCATCCATGGCATAGGCAGAGTGAGCTCAATAGGGAACGTGGGACTTCCTTTTGGTTGGTTTTAATTTAAAAAGATAGCTAGTACCTAGCTGATGGAAGTCCACTGGAGTATTTACTAATAAAACTCAGAATTTTTGCACTAATTGAACACATACGTGTCTTTTTCTGCTTCCTCCTCCTATTCCCACGGGAAGATTCCTATTTGGGATCTTCAGGTGGTGTTTATTTCCTTTGTATCTGGAAAAGAAAACAAGAGGGCTTTAAAGCAGCTACACTGCTTCAATTAGGTTCCTTACACCAACAGAGCAATGAGAAGCACTTGATGAAAACCAACACACAAAAGACTTTTGCTAGGTCAAGCTAATGCTGGATTGACACACATACAGAGAGAGGTTTAAAAGCCCAGTGTTGTTATGAATACTTTTCTCCTTCTGGTAAATTTTACTCTAAGCTCATGTGATGAAGGTTGCTCAAGAAGATTAGGGAGGATCTGATTTTAATGGACCCATGTTTATGTAAGTGTACTGCCAATCTCTATGGAACAAAAGAAAATAAGAGGTGAGATACTGAAGCAATCACAAATTTAGCACCGAGTGTAGGGTTTGGGACAGTTTGCTAGCTTTAAGAATTGTTTGTCAAGTTTTACTGTACAGATATGAAAAAAGCATTCTGTCTGCACAGAACTTCATGTGACGGTCTGTGGTGAGATTCTGGAGGTTAACATTCATAGGAAAACATCAATTCTTGTAAAATTTGTGACACAATGATGATGTAGAAGTACTTAGTCTTGAAACTGGCCCCTGATTCCCTGATAATCATTCATTAACTCATCTTTGTAACCTCTTCTCTGAAAATGGAAAACCTCAAGACACAGATGCCTGAACGTGGCATTGTGTGACTTGCATAAGCAAACACAAGAGTAAACTGTACTGCTGAGAGCTAGTTCTAGACTTCCAGAATCTGATGTCACTTGAGGTGCCAGGATCCAAGGGCAGGCCCTAATAGGATGCTGCAGCAAAGAGAAAATATATGCTTATTTTTGTTTCTGCTGCCCTCTTAACCTTACATCTCCATGTAATAGCCAAGTCTGATTGTGGACTGGTGATGGTTCTGCGGACAAGTATTAAAGCTTTTGGCCACCTGACCAATTGCCAGTTGTCTAAAAGCCTGTTTGCCTTGACCTTTAAAAGGTAAAAGGTATAAACAAATTACAGAAGCTGCCCTAATGTTATAAATAGTATACAGAGAGTTAGAAAAAGCCACAAGCCAAACAAAAAACAACGAACACCACAACCCACACTGCTCCACGCCACCCCCATCTTGTGTGAAAGTGAACCCTGCTTGTTCAAGGATGCATTGTGTAGACCTTTACTAAATGAGTTGGAATTTATCAGCAAGGGGGGAATTTTAAAAATAGTTTTTAGCTTTTAATTGCTTGTTTAAAAAATGGAAATCTGCTCAAATCTCGAATGGATTCTTTTAAAAATGTTCTGGGTCACATTTTTTTTTCTTTTGCTACTTTGAGCAACTTTATGTACAAGTACTAAGATGGAAGAAACTGTCTGTAATATCTCTTTTTTTAAACACAGATTTATCAATGCTAATATGTTTTGTTGCTATGAAAACTCAGTTATCAACATTAAACATTTGTTCAGTCATTTGTTTATCAGTGGCAGTTTGTTAGTAGTTATAAGTAGAATTCCATCTGCCATTTAAACTATAACGTAAATTTATGTAGAAATTAGCAGCTCTCGGCTTTTGGGGGTGGGGGGAGGTGTCTTTCCTAATGACTATATGAACTTAATTGCACATAAATGCTTCTGTAGAAGATGGTCGAAGAGAATCTCAGGTATACTGCGCACAAGTATGCCAATCAGGCAAAAACAGGCACACATTGTGATTATCTCAGTTTTCAAACCTGGAAGAGACAAGAATGTGTTGCTAAATGAGAGAGGCAGTATGTCATGCTCACTGAGATAAAAACAGAAGCTGCCAGACACTTTGGCTTTATTCTGCAAATTCTTTGCTTCAGAACTCTCCTATCTTTTCTTCATGCTTATTCTCCTTCACGTTCTCATTCTTTCTCTTTCTCTCATTGCTGTCTCGATCTCTCTCTTATTGTTCTCTCCCTCTTTTCCTGTCTTTGATGCACATACGTTGTCACATTTCATTGACTCTCCCCTCTTCTCTGTTCTTACACTTACGCCTAGTGGTGCTTTAGCCAGTGCTTGCAGCCTCTCAGGCGAGTTTTAGTCATGTGTGAAGCTCAGTTTGATCGAGCGCTCCTTTTCTGCCTTTTCACTCTTGCAAAAGATTAAAAGGTGGCGTCACATCGCTCCCCTGCTCTTTCCCGCAGGAGGGACTTAAAAGGGACAACAAAAACTAATCACTTTCAATAAGCGTTTTCTTGCAAAAAAAAAAAAAGGACTTAACTGTGCAATTTGAGGCTGGTGCTGAGGATTGGGAAGGCTAGAGGATGCTTCATACTGCTAACAAGGGAAGGAAGCCTTCAACTGAGGCAGGTAAGAAGTGTCTGAATCCGAATGTTTTATGGAGTGGCTTGGTCAGATCGGTAGATTTTCAGCGTTTTGTAACTGAGGCAGGCAACTGCAGCAAGAGGCAGCAGCGGTGTTGTATCAGATTCCTTTTGTTTAAGATGTAAAGTATGTGCTACAAATTGAATTAGAAATGGGTTTGTAAAGATGCTGTATTCACAGGGAATGATTGTTTTTTTCCTCCTTTTCTCTGTCTATCAAAATAAATCAGACAACCAGCTTTTGTGAAAGCTGGACTTTGCTTAAGGTTAAATTCAGTGCTTAAATCTCGGTACAAGAAAAGCTTTTGAGTCTTATAACCCTCGAGGAGCTTGGCATGCTGCAATTTGGTTGCAACAGCTGAGCTAAAAATTAAATGTACTTATTTACTATTCATTTGGTAAGGTAAAATCCAGCATTGAGTTTAGGTCTAGGTGAATGTGGTTTGTTTGCCTGGCATTTCATCAGATGAATAGCTATACCCTTTTAGACATACTGTAAAACCTATTTTGTGTTTATGTTTTGTAAATTGAGATTAAGTAGCATCCTGAAAGAAATACGTGACTAAAACTCATAAACTGCATCTGTGTTTAGTAAAGCAATCACCAAATTGGAATAATGGATTTATGTCAGTTGTCAAATGGAGTTAACTCTGCAAGTGCTGTCCGCAAGTACACTTGGATTACAATAAAGGGCTTTCTGTTCAACAGTTACTGCGAGGACCTAATTTATCAGGCAAAGCCTATGAACTTAAGACTTGTGATAATATACAATTACATAGCTGAAAGCATTTGTGGTTTTAGGAAACATCCCCTTTTATTCTCTGTAAAAACACATTGAGGTTCTATGAGGATTCAAAAGGCAAAAATAATTTTAATTACTTTTAAAATGTTCCATGCTGATAAGTGCTTTTGATTTGTAACTGGAATATTTAACCACTGGTACTTCTGTTTCTGGTCTTTGCTGGCTTTGGTGCCTTTCCCCACCCCCCCCTACATTTCTGCGCTTGTATTTTACAGTTGCTTTCTGTATGAGCAAACTAAGACTCTAAATAGAAAGCGAGGATTCTGAGCAGCAGTGATGTTCTGAATTTTGTTGTCATACTGAAAAGGGAGCAAGCAGTCAAGGATAGTTAGACCATTATTAAGGGTTTAAAGGCAAGCAAATAATATTGCAGTGATCAGAGTTATTTGTAAAAGTAGAGTACTAATTAGCTGGCTCTGAAAGCAGTGTCATGTAAAGTTTAACTTTATAAGCTGTTGTAGAATGCACATCGATAGGTAGATTTCAGTGTTGTGCATATGAGCATGTACAAATGAGCATACTGCAGACTGAAATTAATATGTTTACTTGAGAACTTTTTGTCTTTGTGCAAGTTTGCCGTAATGTCTCGGTCCTGCGTGCAAACCTGTGAATGCGCAGTGCTGTGCACCTCACAAAACTCAGTGGCAGTTCTTTCTGTGTGCTTTTGCAATAGCTGATTTCACAAGATAGGCAGTGACAAGCCACCACACAGCTGAATGGGATCAAGCCCTCAGGGAAGCCTTGTCTCCCATCAGTGTAGAGGGACTTTGGGCATTACTACTTTATCTTCCCTGGTAGTTAATCATACATATTCATCCTCATCTAAAGGGACAGATATTTTTTTCTGAGGACTTAAAAACAGCCAAAAGACCTTGTAAATGTTTTGCTAATTTGAAGTGGACATTTTTACTTTTTAACTATAGTTTTGCTGAAGTTGTTATTCTTTTTTATTTGGCATTGGAATCGCCATTACACCTCTCTTTCACCTTTTAAAGTGTTTGTGTATGTTCTATCAGGCTCTTTTAATGCTTCAGCTCTGTTTAAGGGCGTGTTGGATCAAACTGAAATTGAGTAACTGGTCTGATTAAAACGGGAGTCCTGGATGTAATTTGGTATTTTAACTGGTATTTTGTGACTTAAAGTGTTTCTTAAGTGGAAACGATAGATGACTTTTGATACGAATTAGTCATAAAGAATAGATTCCTTATGAAATGGCAGAAAACTGGAAGATCAAAGACTAGCTAACTTGATCTGTTTGAACCCAGAATGCAGGATCTGAATTGTAGATCATTCATGTCTCCTTTTGGCATTTGTTAACTCTGCCCTACTAGATGTTAAAAGGGTGATTAATAGAAATAGCAGCATTTTACTGATGCTCCAGTAGATGTTGCTGGAGAGCAAAGTAAAGATTGCTTCGTAAAGGAATAGAAACGCAGTGAAATTACGAAAGCCAAAGAAAACTCTGAAGGCAAATGGTGATACAGGCTGTTGGTAGTTTAATAATATGAGATCAATATGGTTCTTTACATCTTCATCCTAGATTCTATTCAATCAGAAAATCTACGAAGGTACATGCGTTCAAATAAGGCACATGAAGAGACAACTGTCTTGAGGGATTTAGTTTATACTCCCACTTAAACATTTTATTACTAGTATTAACATTGTTTCACTTACATGTTTTCTCTGAGGAAGGGCTGAAAGAGTATCTCTAAAAGTTTATCTTCTTCTTTTTCCAAATACATTCAAGAATACAAATGTTCATTATAAATTAAGAAATGAAATGTGTGCCACCTCAAAATTAGAATTCCAATACAGTGAAATTGCTTTCCTTTGAGAAGAGTAAGAACTTAGCAGATTGAGACATAACATGTTTAAAAGTAAAAACCCATCTTCTTTCTGAATTTTTAGCTTATTTTTGATTTGTATAGGGTTTCTTAGCTATGAACGATTGTGAGTTACTGTCTTGTTAGATGCTTAAATTCTGAGAGAAGTCCTATGATGAGACTGAAATCAATAAGTTGTAGAGTAACTAAGGGCAAATACGTGGATAGAAAACTGTCATGTCCTATGCTAAACCTACTGTTTTATTAATTAATCTGATAAAATGATCAAGCAGTCCCAAAGGATTGGAGGATTCTAGTATACAGACGCTAACTGATGCAATTTCAGGCAACCACTGACCTCTATCTGTGGGAATATTTATTTTTGGAGATGATCATCAACCGTAACTGATTTCAAATTCAAAACAGTAATGTGCACTGCGTTGTTTTTTTAATCCTAGCTTTTCATGTAAAGTAGGATAAACAGCAGAACTTAGACTAGTCATAATAAAAAAAAGTGATCCCTCTGCATTCAGTTGCTTTGTACCTATTTGTATCTGAAATAAAAAAGGAAAAACAATAATTAGTTGAAGACCTTTTAGAGAAGAGATTTCAGCTTTTAGAATTAAAATTACTATGTATACTACTGAATTTTATAATCTGCAGCAGCCTGGCTTTGTTTAGTTTGCTACTTGCTGTGGAAAACAAAACAAAACAAAAAAATCAGCTTCTGCTTATAACTGGGGAGTGGGGGAAATGCATACAGGAAAATGTGTGGCAGATCTCGGCTATCATTTCCCCTGTCATTTGCGTTACAGATTACTTAGTATAGTTTGGTTTTAGTATTTATATGGGGTTTTTACAGATTTGTGTTCCAAAACTCCTTTAATCTTTAAGCTTTAGGGTTTGGTTTTTTTCCCGTAGAGGTTTGCTATTACCAGTAGGGGTTTTCCTTAATGTTGAATTTGTGCATACATACAACCATGTACATTCTAAGATAATTTCTGAACCTTCACAAAACTGTTTGCATGCTTCGTATGTGGAAGAAGTGAAATCTTTCTGGATCTAATGAGTATGGTTTAGGAAAGATCAGTGCCAAATATATTGAATAATCATTTATAGTTTTATTTTTTGTTCCTCAGACTTAGAAGGTCCTAGGGCCTTGGGGACAATGAGCAGTTGATATTGAACACTTTGCATCTCAGTTGGGCATGGCCAAAAGTTAATGAGCACTTTTACAATTTTACAGTTCTATGTCATTCAGAAAAATAAGCCTGACTGTTACCAGTGAGCGAATATTACCAGAACTATCTTCTTGTACCATCCCTACTTCAGTTTACTTTCAGACTTGTCAGTTCAGTGAAATGGTACGTAATTTAGTTTAAAAGATCGTAATATGTCATCGGTTTCTAAAGAGAATTCCCTGTTGAAAACATTGGCAAATTCAGTTTAAAGGCTTATGACACAATATAGCCCCAAGGAATAAACTTTTATCTTTGTATTTCTCAGTTCTCAAAGTCATGAAGAGAAAAGCATGCATACTTGTATAGTGGAATTCTATTTATGAGTATGCTGTGAAAGGCTGAGAATAGCTGAATGGGATAAATAATTCTGCCCACATTTGAGCCTAGTGCCACATTTTTTAGTAGCAGCCATATTGTATTTCTAGGTTCATCTGTGGATACTTATGTATGTATAAGCAAACACACAATTCTGAATCTATGTATTTTAAATGTAGCCTCATTTAAAATGTATCAACATATACCTAGTCTCACATTATTGGAATACAGGGTAGATGGATATTTTGCAGTAAATTTTTGAAAAATAAAACCTCATTGTGTACTTAGGAAAATGTACTGCAGATAATCATGATTTAATGGCTTGAGAGGCATGTTTCAAATGCATCTATGGAACTGTTTCCGTTGCTGTGGTAGTTTCATTAAAATTTGATATAAGATGAATGATTAAAATAATTTTAAAGAATAAAATTAGGATTTGGCCATGAAGTCACCTTAAGACCGTTACTTCAAAAGAAGTACTTTGTGTATTTATTTGTGTGTATTATGTGTTTTTATGTTAACATAGTTTTTACTCAAAGCATGCAGGTTTTGATAGATACAGAGTTCAGTTGCTATCTATAGCTTATATGGATTTAATAACATTCCATTTGTAGCTCCTAGCTGATTCCAAATAAAATTTATATTGTTGCCGTGTGTCATTATCACAGTGTAAAATGTTGCATTAAAAAGCCTTATCCCTTCACCCTCAAAGTAAAAAAAACAAAAAAACAAAAAAAAAACCCCAAAAATATATTTCTGGAAAGCTTTTTAGCTAAATTGTTTTGGAATAGGATATTTCTTTCAAATCCTTCCCTTAAACTTATCTCTGTCTGTGAGATGCCATGGAGAAAGTCATATGAAAGTATAAGACGTCTCTAAAACCCTAGCAGTCTATATTTGGAGATAATTTTGATATGAAACTTAATACAAAGTATTTTCAGTTAGAAAACGTGCCTTTACGACTTTGCATGTTAATTTTGGATATATGCTTTTTGTTATACTTGACCACATAGTAGTACTAAGTAATGGCTCGTAACAATGTTACAAGTTGTAGTAACGTTGTTATGGAGAAACACAGTCTTTTCTGTTCCTCTCGTTTCTCATCATTATTGGATTAATGTCTATTTTGAATACGTTTTGGTTGACAAATGCAACTCCTTCAGCTCTTTCTGTTTGGTCTAAATGTCAAACTCAACACAGTCTTTTGTAGTTTTCTCACTGGAAGCCAAATGGGGACAAGGAAGCTGCTGCAAGATGTTAACATTTGGTAGAGGGAAGAAGTGTTCATAGTAAGTTGAGAGACTTGTATTCTGCCCCAGCATACAAAAACACTGATTTTTTTCAGTAAGTAGGATCTTCTGTCTTTGTGATGCTTACTCCTCAGCAGGTATTTGTGCTTAAATGAAACCTGAATTATCTCAATATTTATATTCATATGCATACTTGTAGCTTAATTCTGTAAAGAACAGCTAAAGAGGGCTATGATGTGTTTGTGTTGGGAGATCACAGAGACAAAAGGGAGAGAAACAGCAAGAGACTCTTCATGTCTAGAAAACACAGGAAAGAAATATAATGTGTATGTGCCATGTATATGTTTTTGTATACATAAATCATATATATGTGCTATACATATATACATACAGTCTCTAGAGGTCACTAGAATGTAAGGAATGGGCAGATGTTCAGTTTTCTAAAATGAGACCTTGAAATGCAGCGTAACAGTTGTTGCTACCTAGAAAAGGTGAATATGTTTCTAATGAAATTTGGCAGTGAAGTAATTAGTCAGAGTTAACAAAGAGATGAATGAAAGAGAATCCTGTCTGTCTTGTTGTGGAAATGAGTGTAAATTATTTGTTTTGGGCAAATTCCTGATAAATGCTCATTTACATTCTAAGAAACTTGGCAGAAATCCAAAGCATCGTGATTGTATTATAGCTCATTATTTTGCACCACCTTACTACCTTTCTTGAAGAGGGTTTTTCAGAATGACTGAAATAAAAATTAAAGTGGTCTTTTGAGATAGCATATGTCAAACAAATCAGAACTGCAGTGTAGGCAACACATTTTCTTTTCATGTTTACCCAGTTAGCCTTGGCCAGCCTTAACACATTAATTGTTTTATCCTTGCTTGCCACCTTTTAAAATGAAGTCTTCTGAATGAACCAATCACTTATGGTTGAAGGCTCTGTTTTCTTTTAAAAAACTGTTTTCATAGTTTCTTATTACAAGGTGCAAGTTTAGGTTTTGGGTTTTTTTCTTGATTTTGTTCTGCTTTGTTTTTAGGGAAACTAAGCAGATGTAGAGCTTTTATCTCTGAAGAAGCTGTTTCGAATTCTAATTTATGTTGCGAGTGAAAAAGGAGTTTTGTGTTTCTAGTGGTGATTTATAGATTTAACATCAAAATTGAAAACAACCAGAAAACCATGCTAAATGATCATAGAATCATGGAGTGGTAGGGGTTGGAAATAGTTGAGAACAGTAGGAAAGGGTGCTATAGATGAAGTATGACTTAACACTGGTACTGTCCTTTCAAGGAGATTTATGTTAGAACAAGCAAACTGGTTGTATGAGGCTTTTAATTGATTCTTTATTTGATTGATTCACAGCTGTAGTTTGGATGCAGAATTTCGTATTATGTATTGAAAAAAGTATAAGTGTGTGTGCTAGCTGAAATAAAAAGTAGATGTGTTAATAGTTTTACTATTTCTGGAACATAGGCAAGTACATTGCTTTATGTTTTTGTCCTTTCTGGAGAAGACTGTTGAAACTGATTCATTACATTATGGAACTGATTTTTTTAGTCTTTATCAGACAAAAAAGATTATGGAATCTAAGTCCACTGTAGTTAACACAGAAATAAGAAATTATTAATGTGATGACATTCTTCCGGCAGCAATTTAGTTATGTGTTTGTAGAGGTAATTCTGTGATGGCACCTGCTAGGCATATTTGGGTTTAGTTCTGTCCAGATTGTGGGAGTTTATTTCTTTGTCTTTACCAACACATTTTTCCTCATCTTTCTAAGAAAGGTCTGAAAAGAAAACAAAACACTTCTAGAAGTTACAGAGCCTCAGCAAGCATTAGTTCACCAACCACTGATGAAATGTTTATCAAAACAATTCTTAAGAAGTGAATTTGGCTAGTATGTATCCATAGCACACAAAATACAGTCTCATGTGATAAATGACTCTGCTGCAACATAGATCCTTTTAAGGCATCCTTGCATGGGAAGCTGTACTAGCACTCTCTTTACGCTACTATGGTTACATGTGACTTTAGAATCTTTGAAAATGTTTACATTTGCTGCCTAACTACAATACCTAAACTCAGAAAAATAATCAGATTCTAGAGTCAGACTTTGTTCCAGTGACACTGATATATTGCTGTATAAACAATGTAATTAGGCTGTTAAATTTACTCATGTATACAGGTCCTTAGAAATTATTGGCTTGTATACTCTGTTGCTCTCTTCAAAGAGGCTATTTGTGTGGCATTTAATTCCTTTCTTCTGTTCATGTTGTGTATATGTCTTGCATTTTAAAATATTGATAGGACAGTCCATGTCTTGGAGTTATTAGGTCATCAATTCCCTTTTTACTTGGCTTATAGTTCTGTTGTTAGTTTGCCTGGAAGCTACGTTTCAAAAATCTGTGTTGTCTCTAGATACTCTGAAAGGCATCTTTCAAAACAGAATGTGGAAATTTTTTTAATAGTGAGCTAAACAGAGTTAATTGTTGCAGAAATCCTTCTGATTTTCTTTTCCCCACTGATTTTTTTGAATGTACAGAGAACTTCCTTTAAGTATTTGATGTGACAAAGCAAAGAGGATGTGGATATGGAGCTCTGACTTCACCATACTTTTGGAGGAGTGGGAAACTATCAATTCTAATTTAATGAAATCATACTTTAAACATAAACTCTGGAAGTATCAAAATTCACACTTCTATTAATTATTAAGGTTTTATGGTAAATAGTGAATATGCCTGGTCCTTGTTAAAGTCTGGTGGCTCTTCACATAAGCAATACAGAAGAGTTTGAAAATCAGCCTGGTCCTGATATGTGAAATTGCCATGTGTGAATACATGAAAACATCACCTCAGAAAGGAAGACTGAACAATGTGTCTGCCTGTAAGAGGTCTAACTGCAGTGCCTAGTTCTCAACTGCTTGGGTTCCTGGTAACAGACTTGCTGAGACGGGATGCTGCTGAGAAGGTGGGAGACTTGTGGAAAAGCCCATGCTTTTAATCCATTGTAGACAAGTGTTCAGTCCATTTGGCATTCCTGTTCACGCTTCCTTACTATTTTTCAGGGAGTTGGTGTTTTTTTAGGAAATTGGTGAGTTCCCTTGAAGGAAGAACCTCACTGAAGTATGGGACAAGGTTACACTTTTAGAAAGAAAGATAGGCTTAGCTCACTTTCCTTTAGATATTCTGTTAGATTCCAAGAGAGGGACTTACTAGACAATTAATATCTAGAGAACTACTATCTTGGGGAACACCTACTTGTTTTCTATATTTAACAGAAAGAAACTAGTATGAGCCGTCAGAGTTTTATATTTGTGGCCTTTTTTACGGAGTTATTTCATGTACTGGAGATAATACTGAAAAGCCTGATCTCACAGTTTATCTGTATAACACTGAAGACCAAATGATGTCAATATAAGTGAAAATGAAGTGTTGCCTCTGTAAACAGATATTGAAGCTCGAAAATGTGACAAAGTTGCTAGACCTGATCAAAATGAATGGTGAAGGATTGTTTTCCTTGGTCTGGAATGACTGCAGGCTTTTGGATTTATTTGTTTTATGTCTATATATTTTATTTTGCTTACCTGTTGTTGCAGTTCTGTGATTATTTGCTCTCGGGCATGTAATGATTATAATGAAACAAAAGTGGTCCATATTTTTAGGTACAGTAGCTCTTGGCTATCTCACTGAGAACTGTACGAGTGTTTGTGTTACTGAGTCTCAGAATTAACACTTCTAAAAAGTGCATGTGTTTTCATTGGGATTTTATTTTATTTTCCTTTCACTGGAAATGTAAATAGAAGTATAATGTAAAAGGAGGGCTTTAGATCCAGCAGCATTTTTGATGGGTGTCTGAGGCGCATGTTTTGTTTCAGGAATGTAAGGAGTGGATGGAATCTTCTGTGGACTGTTCTTTATGTCCCTGGTCAGTTACACAAGATAATGGGGAGTAACTGAATAAGTCAACAAAAAAGTAGAGAAGTTTCTGTCTTAAAAGGACTTAAGAAAATATTCTTCACATTGACTTTTCAAAAATATATTAACTGCTGGTTTTAAAGATTAGTTAAGAGAACTAGTGGGCAGAGTAGGTATATATTTTACACCTTGCACCTCGAGTCATGCTACTGTAGAATGATGGGTTCTTTAGAATCTGCAACCTAGTAGACAATCCATTTATAGGTAAACACAATACTAATAAATTGCCTGTGATTATCTGTGAATATGGAGATCTTAATTTCATGACTCATTTGGTGTTTCATAGTTCTGTGTTTACTGTTGTGTTTCTTTCTGACAAGAGGTGTATGCTTAGAAAACAGGATGAAAGTATTCACCTGCTAAAGCAAACACCACAGAACTCTAAGACAACTGCATGCAAACTTGAGTAACCGTGACATCTGGATGTAAAGAAATCTGAAGTGACAGTAATAACCAGTATCACTGTAAAATTACAAATTATTTCAATTCAGATGGATTCATTTTTCTACACACATTTTTAAGTCTGTCACCATAAGATGCTGACTTCATCTTGAATGCATTCTGCAGTCATGACAGTTGTTGTGGATTTGCTAATACTAGATCAGTAATTGTTGGCTTTGAATAAGGATTCAGAATCTTCAGCAAGAGCCTATTAAACTGAAAAATATGGATTGTCTTTACCCTAATGGCCTCTGAATCCTATTACCATCCTATTAGAGAGTGTGGGATTTTAGTAATGCTGTTGTTATTTCCAGTGGGCAACAAGTACAGTGGGGAAGGACAAGGGTTAATGGGATTCATCTCCTGTAATAGTGTAGCATTGAGTCCTTTATCATTCAATGGCAGCCTTTTCCTTAGTGCAAGGGGAGTGGCTTCAATTGGAACTGACCCCTAGCCCTCCAAAAACCCCCCGAAAAAACCACTGGAGAATTCCTTCATTGCCTCCACTTTGTAAACAGAATAGAGATGAGTAAGTTGATAAGTAAGTGCCAAGTAGGCTGCAGTCTGGAAGGGTTTTCAATTGCTATCATTATGCCAAGAGGTATATTGAAATACCTCTTCAGTCAAGATCATTATATTTTTAATTATTTAATCGCATTTCTGATTGGTTTCCGAAAACATGAAAGCACCTTATTGCTTTCCTCATAAATATACAGCATGAAAAGTGTAAACCAAAATGTAAAGCAAACCAGACAAAACAAGTGATGTAAGGGGTGAAACTTTTGTACATGGAATGATAGTCGCTTATCTTGTTTTGTATAACTACCTTCAGTGGTAGTACATCTTACTAAAGGAAGGATTTCTTTAAAAGTTCACTGTGGAAAGGAGTGTGAAGCTTGAGTAGTTATAAGATGAGGCTAGAAAAAAAGTCATATATAGAGGTTCTGTCTGCCTTCAGTAGTGAAGGAGGCCACTTTTTCAGCACCTGGTATGGTTTCATGGAGATCTATTTGACAGCTAAATTCCAAATGCTAGAGGCAATTTGCCTCTGATTTCACAATGGGATCAAAAAGAGGAATATGTCAAACAGGTATTGCAAGATATGTTGAGAGACACTTGTCAGTGTAACTTTACAGATAAACAACATCTGATATACTGATGTGCATCCCATATCGAGATGGAATTAGTTTGATTCATTAAGTGTTTCTAACTCATGGTTTCCTTTTTAAATAAAACTAAAAGGGATTATTTATTCAAGACAGTTACTGTACACTTATACATTTATTTAAGAAACCAGAAAATACTTGTAAGAATTGGAGTCTTCAGAACTGGTTTTTCTTTGGGTTTCTTTTTTTCAACATTTGTATTTCATTTTGACACAGTATTGCTTATAAATACTACAGTTCACTTCTTTATCAATAGCCGGGATCTTGTGTGTGTGTATAGTAAGGAGGGCTAGAAAAGGATCTGATAGAAGGTAAACAGACTAATTTTTCTTAAGGTGCACTCCCTAATAGTCATGTGAGTAGCTTTTTACTACCTACTTCTTTTTGTTTATGCCCCATTCATGTTTGACAACAGAACCCAAGAAAGCAAAAGAGAGAAATCTTTGCAGAACTACTTGAGATGAAGTGCCCTGTAAATATTAATTCTTTATCTTTGCAGTATTTCTTGAATTGAGTTTGTGCGGCCGTGCGATTGTCAGGCATGTTAACTCACACGTGGACAGGCACTTGAATCTGTTTAGTGTCACTGGTACTACTGAGTCTTGGAGAAAAAAGGATTGGGTAGCACTTGTCTCTGCATTGATTACTTCAATTACTTACTGGATGGGACGCCACAACTACTTATCCTTCCTCAGAATGCTGGAAAGAGAAAGCCTGAATTCATATGTTGTAAGAACTGCACCTAGATTATCTACTCACTTAAAATATAAAGTCAGGAACCAGTAACCCAGTTTCATCTTTTTGGGGCAGATAGGTTGTCTTCTCTTTCACAAGAAGCAGTGAAATTTAAATGCCTTACAGTATGCTATACAAGTAGGTCAGTGTTATAGCTGGAACTAAATCATCTGATTTGTCAGCAAATTATTTTCCCTGCTGAAACTACCCTCATGTCCATTCACATTGGGCAGCATCAGTACGTCTCAGTAGATCGAAGTCTAGTTGTGTTAAGTGCTGAACAAATATGTGGGAAGGTATGATCCATGCATTCTTGAATTAATAATCTAATTATAGCCTACTTACATAAAGATGTAGTTGCTGAATATTTTAACAGTTTTCTCTTGCTTGTGAGCAATTTGAAATGAGAGGCTACTAACAGAAATGTGCATGCTTCAGAAATTGACTTTGTTCTGCTAAGTCTCAGAATGAACCTTTATTGTAATCAGTAAGACCTAGATGATAAAAAGAGAATATTACATTTCTTTATTTGAATTTTGTATTAAATTCAGAATTTTGCTACATTATTTCCAAATGTATTTAGTAACAAAACAAATCAGTAAGTAGCAATACTGGTACAGTTCCTGTTTAATTTGTATACACTGAGGTGTACAAGCAGTGAAGGTCAATAAGCAAGGTTTGTCAATACAAATATTGAAAAAAAAAACCAAAACAATGTATTGATCACAAAATTGTAAAGAAGGGCAATGTTACACGACTTCTGCTCACACTTTTGTGTGAACAAAGGAAATGTGCATGTCCATCAGATGAGTAAAGAGAGTTTGATTCTGTGTTGTGCAGTGAACGCACGTGGCAATAAGTGGAGTGAAACATGATTGTTGGAGGGGTAAACTATTTTCAGAGATGTGAAGACCAGAACATACATGAATTATCTCACTGCTGTTTTTTTGACCCTTTAGCCTCCCTCCATTTACTTAATGCTATTTTACGTGTCTAACAGTGTGATTCATACACTATGCTCCCTTATATCAACAGACTAATATGGTTTGATTATGTTGATTATGATACAACCAAGTTTTAATTTGAAGCCTTAATTTTTTTTTTACTGGATTATGTTTTGTAGTGCCACAGCTTGTTAGGAAAATAGCTAGTAGAAGGCCTTCTTTACAGAAGGATTAACCTTATAAATTTGGTTTCCTACACTACAATTTCTTTTTATTTATATGCTTCTAAACTGGTGGTTTAAAACGTACCATAAACTGGAAAGTGCTGGCTTTTTGGGGTTGTTGTTTTCAAATGTGAGTTTCATTTTCATTCAATTATATTGTGATTAAATTGAAAATATCTTTAAAAAAAAAAAACACTTCAAAACAATTACATTTTCTCAGTATGCTTTTTGCATGGGAAAACTGACCTTGAGCTTTAATGACCTTGACCATCAAAGTCATATTGTTGAAACATTTGATGTATGACAAAGAGTTGGGGGAGGAAGCAATAAGCAAATAAAATGTTTCTGCCAAAGGGCTGTGTTTTACAAAGAAGAAACAACATTGGTCTCTTAGTCTAAATGTAATTAAAAGAAACATGAACCTGATAAAGCATGTAATATTTTCATTTAAACCTGTAAAACAAAAACCATAATGTTTAGGGAAAATGGAGGGAAGGTGGAAATAGCTGAAGATAGAGGTAAAGCATTGCATAGTCGTCAATGAAATAAATTTCATACAGGTTTAGTGGTCAATTGTTAATCCCTGGATTTATAATTTAGGAGAAAGATTGCAATCTAGTTTCTATCATGTAGTAAAGTAGAAGAGTGTATCTGACACTCTTAAAGTGATTAAAGATCATTGAGTTTACTTAGTGATTGTTCTTCTGAATCGAAATTTGATTATCTCTGGATTCAGTAACACTTTTACCTGAATTTGGCTCAAAAGGAAAATTGAAGTATAAAAAAGTAGTCTACTCCTTAAAAACCAAATAAATTCTGTCTGCTGAAAGACATTTTCTACACCTAGTATTATTTTTCTGTATGATTCTGTTACAAAACTGTTCTTTATTTCAAATGGAAAAAAAAATGCCTTTCCAAAAATGATTTGAGTGGGTTTGGATGAAGAATCAAGAACTAAAATGTATGAGTCCTATACACAGAGGACTATAATCTGCAGCATCCATTTGTATTTGAAGAGCTGGATTATGCCCTTTTATTTGTGCTTGGTTGGGTAGTTTTGCCTGCGTACGGCATTTAAGCTGAGCAACATGATCTGTTCTTGTTTGGATCACAGGTTTCTCTTGGTCTCATTTGAAATAATCCTTAGAAGAACTAATTTGGATAGGATAGAGCCTTGTTATGAGAGGGCAAGTAACCTGAAAGTTTGAGCTTAATATCTAAAAATAACTGCAAATTAATTAATTCTTTTTTGCATAACACATGGGGGAAAAGCCAAGAGGCTAATTGAGTCAAGATTAGCTTTGTTCTAACTATAATCCAATAGATATTTCTGTTATTTTTCATAAAACTCCTGCTAAGCCTATGTCCTGAGGCCTAGCAGTTTGAAAGCTGCCGTTCTCCTCCTACCTCCACCCCCTATTGTTTTAAACAGCAGGAACTGCAGTTTCAAAATCATCACTTGAGTCCACCCTAAAAACTTCAAGGGAGACCTTCTGGGGATGTTGATTTAAAATGCATACGTTTTTAGGGCAGAAAATAACCCTTTGATCTAGAATTCTTGTATTAAATAGTAAGTAATGATTAGTTGTTGAGATTTTTCTGTGTACTATTGACCAGGTAAGCCTCCTTTCACAGTGATGCACAAATGGTAGTCCTGCTGATCTCAAGCTAGCTGAATGGTACAGTTGGGCCAGTTAGATAATTAAGGCTGACACAGTAAAGGACAACAGTCTCTGTTCATGTTTTTCCATGTCAAACTCTAATAAATTTTAAACAGACTGTTCCATTTCTTATTACAGAAACTTTAGGATTGTTGCCTTTACTAGCCGTACTTATGCCAAGTGCAACGTGTTCTTGCTAGAATGTTCTCACGAGCTTGCATAAGCAGTAAGCGTTTTCTGACCTCACTAATGGAACTAGTATTACTTGTGATCATCTGAGTTCATTTAATGTTGTGAAATACAGTATCCTTTTGCAAAGTAGGAATGCTTTATACGCAGTCTTTGGCATTGTGCGTCAGAGTTGTACTAAACTGCAGATTTTGTACAATGTGTTTGCAATACCTGTTTGTTTAAACTAGAGCTATCCAGATATCAAAAGCTTCATGTGGTAGCACAGGCAGAGTTTCCTAATACTCATTCCTTCCCTTACTTTGTGATGAGAAAAGAACCTTTCATCTACACAAACAAAAAGCCTATCTGCATCAGAATGTCTGCTGTCTTAATTAAAACATACAGTTTAATTTTTGAATGAATTTGAACCCTGGTAGCTCTGGCATTTGTAAGACACATAAGTGACACTGATTTGAAGTGAGTATCTGATTGAAAATAGAAGATTTGAATATCTTGGACACTTCTAATTCTGTAAAAGCCAGACAGAGCATATGGTTTTTATACACTAGATGCCAATGATCTGACCATCCAAATGCAGGAAGCAGAAGAGACGCTCTTGAATCCTCCAACTATAATCTTTCTCATTCCTCCCCCAAAATACTTCTTAAGCAGAAGTACTGCTGCAACTAATACGTCATTGTTAAACAATATTCTAATGTGTTCCATTAACTTCCTTCACAAAAATGTCAGCACAAGTTTATATTAACCCACTTACAAAATGATTCTGTGCTTTTATGGAGAGAGTGGTACGTACATGTTAGAAATGAGATTTGTAAAGTGAGAATAGAGGAAACTGACATTTTATTTTCACATTGAAGTCTTCTAATTCAGAATGATTATCTCACTCTGCACTCTATGGAGTTAAATCCCTCTTTTGGTGTTTGCAATATAACATTTTCTTTCTTCTTTGAAATTTCAAATGCATCTTTCAACTAGTACAGAATTAGCTTGTCTTTTTGTGTATATAAGCTTTGGGATGATATATAGTCTATTTTCTCCCTCCGCCCTGTTTGCTGACTACAAAAGAACATGATGCATCAGTGGCTGGTTTGATACCGTAACAAACAAAACCTGCAGCTGTAGTGGCACTACTGGAAATTTGAAGGAAAGGTGCTCTTTATATCTTGACCTGCATGGTTTAGTAATACTTTCTTTTGTGATACATTGTCTGTGTGGTTCTTGGTGTTCAGGAGATAGCCCCAAGCTGCATTGGCTTTTACAGAAAGGCTAGTGAAAAGTTCAGAGCAGTACTGCAGTCACTGCAGTACACGTCCTTTTCATTTGTATTGCCACCAGTTTTTGTGCAATGGTGGTGTGCATTAGGTTACTCACATAAGCCTGATAACAGATATACCTTGTTTCCCTGACACATTTTAGGGAAGGGGAAAATAAAAAAGGCAAACAAGCAAACCCTAAACATGGACATTGTTATGCTGGGCAGCAAAACTACAGGTTTCTGCATGTTGTGGTTGTAGACAGATGCCTCATCACACGCCTGAATCTAAGATCCAAAGGGATATGAAGAACTCCAGGATCTTTTTGTCCTCAAACTTTGTTTTTATGTGGGTTGCTTTTCTTTCCACTGAAGTTTTGGCAGCACTTTCACATATCCATCTACTAACTGTAGGATCCTGTGTAAGAGAATTTCACCTTAAAATACTAAACTCACTAGCCATTTTGTTTGTCTGTTTAGGAAAGTGTATACTTCTAAGATGTTTCTGTGTGTTTTTTTTTTTTTTTAATTCTTCTTTAACATCAAATTAATAAAAATAAAAGATGTATTAAAATGATTAGAGAGAGTGAGTTCCTGCTTTCACGTGAGCTCTTTTTTTTCTCCTTTGCTAAGTCTCCTGAGATTTGTAGACATTCCGTGCCAAGATAACATTGGCACCATTTTCTTATTGCCATGGTGATCTTCAGCTCTGCTGAATACTCAAGGGAGACCATGGTATTTTAAAGCAGGGAGAATTTTGGTAATTAAAAAGGCTGGAAGGAATAATCTTTCTAAATTTTGCCAGCTTGGGTAAATAAGGATAATGAATTATGTCTGAATAGGAAAGTTATTAGTCTTTACTTGATTAGTACAGAATAATAGCTAAAATGACAGTGAGAGTCCAGGGGGGAGGAGGCAGGTAGGATCTCCAGTGTACCATCAGTGTTCAGAGTCTCTGAACTGAGATCTGGAGCAACGTTCCCCACAAGAGTGCTGGGGAGCAGCTGTGGCTGCGTGGCCAGAAACAACGCTCCCCTTTGTTGGAGGGGAACTGGCACGAGGGCTGCCTCCCGCTCCTCATGTCTGGCGCCTGCCCCAGGAGTTAACGACAGTGATACATTCCAGGAGGTTTTTCCAATTAAAGCTATTTCTTGAACATTGGACGACTCCTTTGTTGCTCTTTTGTCAAATACAAATCTTACATGTTACCGAAGGCAGCAGGTTTTTCAGACTTTCCGTCATTTTCTGCAGTGGCCTAGTTTTCAGCTTGGTGTGGTTACAGCATGAGTCAGCACTTTGGGTTGTTTTGTGGTATTCTCAGATATTCCCTCCGCTTTTTTCTGTTGTTGTGCTTTCTCTTTAATGACCTTTTCAAGCATACTGATCAGCACACAAAGACAGTGTAAAGCATGCTGACAGGCACGATAATTAGATACCTGGTATGGTAATACGTTTGGGGTAATAAAAAAAAAAAAGTTATGAAATGTTTGTACTCATATGATTTCAAGTAATTATTTAGGTGAAATTTAGCCCTTCAGCCGTAGTAACTAATTTTTTGAAGCTATATATATAATCTTCCACATTTGTGTAAAACATGCTTTTGTCAAGCAAACAAGCATTTAAAATGAAACTTCACTTGTTTTGTGTCCACATTCTTGCATACTTTGAGAAATAATGCAAATGTGTCAGTTGTTTTTAAATGCTTCAGTCCATATACGTTTGCTCATTGTTTTCTGTTGTAAGGTATCTGTCAGTGTTGCTCATGATTTGGGGCAGGGAGGCATTTTCAAATACTTCTTGCCTAGTATACGGAATCAAAGTTGGGTTGCAAAGTAGACAGTGATTGTCCTTCAGTGTATAGTTTAATCATCTCACATCTGAAAGAACCTTGTTTTGATTTTAAGTGTTAAAAGAGATTTCAGTCTCATTTTGTATATTAAAAAATTAATCCTATCCCAGCCAAATCCAGGACACCTTATCAGGCCAGGTTTTAAGGTCTGGTGAAACAGAGCTCCCCCCACCCTGGTGACTGTAGAAATGTATAAATGTGATTACTTCAGAATGAGATCAGTGTCCCTACCACTTGTCATAGTAGTCCATTTAAAAAAAAAAAACAAAAAAAAAACCAGATGATTATACCTGGAGAGCTGCATGCTGACTCTGTAGGAAATTCCTTTTTGAGTGTGTGAAGTAAGGGACATGGACATATGTTAGATCAAGTCATTACTGGGATCATTCCTTGAGATAGCTCTTGTGTGTCTCCTCCCTGTAGTTCCCTACTGATACTGTGAAGTAGATTGTGAAGAAAACAGATTTGAAGTCAAACAGGAAATTTGTGCTTGGTATGAAATGGGTACTTGGATATTTACTGTTTTCCTTTTCTGTATGTGTCAATAAAAATAGTTATATTCAGGGGATAGACTACTGCTTCCCTCAGTGATCTTCATATTGCAACTATGGAACAGCATTGTGTGGAAGCAAAAGTTTGGCTGCTTTGCACGCTCTCCAGCACAGTCAGCTAATGAAGAAAAACATTGCCTTTCTGGGGGGAATATAAAGCAGGTGTTGAGCATGTGTACATACACCCACCCTTTATCTTCCAGTTCAGCTGTAATCCTCCTGATTCGCATTGGACGCTCTTGCCTGATCCCATCCTGTGCCAATATGTATAACAACACAATTTCACTTTTGGAGAGGTAGGTGGATTTGGACAGCTCTGTATCAATTCCTGAGGACACAGAGTTACTTTCCCCAAATGGTTCAGTCTCTAATTAGTGGGCACAAAGCCTTGCCAAGAAATGTATTTCTGGCAGAACTCCACTTTCAGTGGGTGGGTCAGGATTTTCCTGATTATTATTCCTATACTTGTGATTGATTTTCATCAGCTGAATGTAATCCTCTAGGTTTTGATTTTTTTTTTTTTTTTATTAATGTTAGTGAAATTGATCTTTAGTGGAGTAATCTTTTTAGGTTTTGGGGTGTTTATTTGGTTTATGTGTTTTTTTTTGGATGAAGGTTTTAATTAAAGGAGCCATTTAGGTAGATTAGAAGCATGCAGCATGCCCAGTTACTTGCATTAGGTTTTTCTTCTTTAAAGACCACAGTGTAACCATGCTCTAAGTTTACCTTCATTTAAAAAGGATAAACTTGTTACTTGTCTCTGAGCAAGGATAACAGTCAATAAACAAGCCAAAGTCTCTCTCTAGTTATTTTTAGCTTAACTATACTTCTTTTCTTCCTAGTTGAGCTCAAGATGAGATGAGAACTGCAAATAGCCTAAATTAGTCTTGTAGCATTTATACCTTGTTAAGTTTCCTGCTTAGGAAAATGATTATACGTGGTATTCATCTAGAGGCTGATGAGTTTGTTATAATTATGAAGGTAGATGTAATGAGATGAAAACAACTCTTTCTTTAGGCTCTCTGAGGAATTCCTTCCCTCCGTATCGCTGTTGGGTTAACTGTTTTCTAACCAAAGAGATCTTCAGCATTCACTTCTGATATTTCAGGGAGTTTCCTCAATTGCTGTGTAGGAGATTGATTGGCAGGTCTGGTATTAGCATTTATAGGTGATAACTAATTAAATGCTATGTGCACATGGGTGGTTAATAAAGACCAGTTCGCATCTCCTTTATTAAGACAAATCTCCAGTGTAATTATCATTTTACCATTATTTAGTGTGCTTAATAAATCTTCTTTGTCTTTCGAGCAATTTTCTAGTTCCTCCTCAAATACAAACTGAACTGTGATCTAACTATCTCAACTCTTACTCTTGTACGAAGTATCAATTTATTACTTTTATGTTTGGTTTATTCTTTTGTCTTTCAGAAAGTAAATTCTTGTTGTTTCAGCTTTAAGCTTTCCAAATGGTTTGGTAATTCCTAGGTTGTCTTCAAATATTTCATAGGCAGTGTGAAGCATTTAGCTGAGGAAACTGGAAGATCTGGAAGTTCAGTTTATGGCTTCCTGTGCAAAGAATAGTGTAAGCAAGGAATCTGTGAGAGCGAGACTGTGAATATTTACTATTTGATAAGGAATGCTGACTTTCATTGATATCAGGGAAAAAGTAGATTAGAAATCACACTCTCACTTATTTTGATCATCATAATTTCTGTTTGTGTGGTAATATTTGGGTTTTTTAAAGCGCCACATTCTTTATTCCTTCTCAGTGTGATTAGATATTAATCTTGCTGATTGATATTGTATGCAACCGTGAATCTGAAATTCTTTTAACATTGTTCTCAAGTGCAATTTCAAACAATTTAACTTTTAAATGTTGAACAGCTCCAAAGTCCTACCTTCCCCAAGGGATTCTGTCTGTGTGGTTTATTACCATGAGCATTTAGTTATGTGTTAATAATATATGTGTATGTTTATATATAATTATCCAAACGTAATCTATACAAGTGGTTATTTTTGAGAACTAGTTGTTGATAATCTTGTTTTCACATGAGGAGAGGTCAGGACAGATTAAACTGAGACCGGCAAAAACTTTCAGTCGTTGTGGTTGATATATTTGAAATGTTCTTCTGATAGGGTTTGTGTTATAGAGATATATAGGCATAGTCATAGTCATGAATGCACATTTCAATTAACATTGCTGCAGTTAGATTTTTGCATTTTCTGTCTGGTTTTGTTTTTATTTTCCCTTCGTGCTGCTTCTCAAGTCTCTTTGTTTGTGCTCAGCAGCTTTCTTAGTTTAATTTTCTGAGTGTCCACAAATTAAAGCACTGTGGAACAGATATTCATCCTTTGCCCTCTGCCTCTTGTTACTGTAGCTTGACTAAAGTTTTATTGACTTTTATGTGGTGATATCAATTTCTAAATGAACACAGGGCTTGTAGATCTCTTTCTGCCATTCTTTTGTTCATGTCTACTGTACCTGCAGAAGTGATAATTTTTGGAGTCTTACATTAACTTTTTGGTGTGAACTTTTAGAGTAACAGAAGCTTCACCCATGATTGCAGGGTGACTCTCTCTTTGTCTAATGTAAAGTTATTCAAGATTTAAACAGAAGAAACAGCACAAGTTCTTCCTTCACAAGAAACAGTATTTTCCCTTAAGTGTTTTCCTAGATGCTTCTATCACTTTTTGCTGAAGCTTCCCAGAAATTTGACCTAGAATAGAATGTTTTGGCCAATTCTAACTATGTAGATATTTAGTCATTATTTACCTTCTTTGCTTATAGTAACATCAAGCCACAGTTTGCAGCCAAACAAAGCCATTCTGGCTCCAAATGCATGTATATATTTTTCCCAGCAAGTGAAGATCACTACCTGATATGGATTTTTATTAAAGAAATGGTCAGAAGAATGGCAGTAGATCTTCAAAGGACTAGTCAAATATCCTGCCGGATTTTGAACATTATGTATCAGACAGGCATTCTTAGGCTAGATCAATTTCTAAAAAAATGATCATAGAATCACAGAATGGTAGGGATTAGAAAGGGACCTTTAGAGATCATCTACTCCAACCACCCTGCCAAAGCAGGTTCACCTAGATCAGGACACAAAGGAACATGTCCAGGTAGGATTTGAAGACCACCAGAGGAGGAGCCTCCACACCCTCCCTGGGCAGCCTGTGCCAGGGCTCCCTCACCTCAATAGGGAAGCAGTTTTTCTTCATGTTTTAATGGAATTTTTTGTGTTCCAACTTCTTCCCATTACCCTTTGTCCTGTCACTAGATACAATAGAAAAAAATTATACCCCAACCTCCTGGCATCCACTATTTAGATTTTTGTAAATATTAACATCTACCTCTTTTTGGTTTCTTGACTTTCCAAAATTCCACTTCCTTAATCCTTCTTTCTGTCTTGATGTGAAGTGCTGGTATGTCCTGGTAAAAGGGAGACAGTAGTTTTCCTGAGGACACTAAACCAGTAAGAGTCTCTTTGTTTTACAGTCATGGAATGAGTGTCTCTCCAGTTAGAGGTAATGTGTTTACAGTATGTGAAGATTTTATCAAACAACTTGGGGATTCTTGCAGTCTAGGATCTGCGCAGGAGCATGAGAGAGAGTTTGCAGTAGTAAAGCTTTTCTCAACCGTTGTCAGTTGATCTGGGGCTCTGGAGGAATGCGTAGCAAAAAAGAGTGTAGCATCTGTGTTTGTGACCTAGTCTCTATTTCATCTTTGAAATCCTTATAAACAAAAATAATTGCCAGTAGGACTGGAGTGAATGTAGCTGTGAGAGAAACTGCACAGGGCAGCCCACACCATTCAGGTCTTTGTAGTAGGTGAAATGTTAGTGTGGTTTGATTTATCTCATTTTCTGTTATTACAGCTACTTTCTGCTGATGTTTTATTTTTTTACCTTGAATGGTGTGTTCTTACAGGCTTTGATTTGTGTCAGTAAATACTCAAGATTTAGGATGGAGTTGTAGGCAAGTGTGTGTGTGTGTGCGCATTGATTTGCGTTCTGCCTCATGGACAAACTCATACTGTGTTTCTTTAAGTGATATGTATGCTGTGACTTACTCATTCCATTCTGAGTTGATCTGTAAAAGACACTTTTTTATTTTCTTTCAGTAGGCTGTTACTTCGCAAATGCTTCTGGTATAACTTTGTTTTCATATTGCATTGAGGTCTCCAGCTCATTTCTTTTATTTCCTGAGTCACTGAAGACCAAGCTTTTAAATAAGTGGCTGAAGCCATAGATAACTTGTTTTGTAAAATGGCTAAGCATCTAAATGTCATTGATGTGTTTCTATATTTGAGTGTTGGCACAAAATAATTGGAAAAAATATTTTTAAGGAAGGAGCATACATAAGAATTGGAGGTTGCTATAATGAAAAGTGAAGCTTGTTGGGTGCTCCTAGATGATGACGGTGTAGAAACAATTACCGATTCTCCTCCTTTTTACATGTTATAGAGTGAAGGTTCTGTTTTTCTCTGTATTTCTATATCTTTTGGTTTTGGAGGCTCCAATTTGAGTAAACTTTCATGATGGTACACAGACACATTTTGTAGATCTGTCCCTTTGATCTTTTAACCATTGTTCCATACTGTGTTGTCCTTGTATTTTAAGATGTTCTTGTTGCAAAAGTCCTTGGATTGTTAAATTCAGTCAGTCAGGCGAGGACCTGGCAAGCAGGTGTTTAAGTCTGCATTTCTGAAACTACAAATCTGTATTGTTAGCTAACTGTGCAACTTTGGCTTCATTATGATTTTATTTTTATCTTTAGTATTTGATAACAAGTGCATTTTGCAAGAATTTTTAAAGACTGATTAAAAAACCTAAATGCTGTGAAGACCAAGCCATCTGTGTAGCCAGTAAAGATGAAAATTCCATTGGAGAGTTCTCTCGTCCCTGCCAAAGTGACCTTGGTTGGTGGAAAGATGACAGAGTGCTTTCCTGGCTGCGCCTGACAGCAGTGCAATAGCAGCACATTTGACAAATAGCTCACATTAAAATGGGGGGCACTTTCGGCAGCACTGGCGTCCCTATCCATCAGTCCTGATTACTATACAAACGTCAGCCATGGCACAGAGCGCATTTGTCAGAGGGAGTAAAAAGCAGTTGTTAGTAAGAGCACTACCTGTCATACTAATGGACTAAGGCTTGCTATATTCTGACTTGCAGGAGCCAGCAGATTTGCAAAATGGCTTGACCAATACTTTGTGAAAACCTTTCTGTTTCTGGCATGCAATGGGATAATTAAACATGGAGAATTGCAATATGGAATTTGGATGTGAATGATTGAGAAGTTTCTTGAGTGCTTTGGCTAACTGAAGCATGTTGGAGAAAATGTATGCTATCGAATTCTTAATGCAGTAGGGAATCAAAATGCATCCTGTAAAATTTCTTTGAAATACTTAATTTGGGTGATTTGTGGGTGATTGTTCTTTTTTTAATGCCAATGCAGAAACTATCAGATAGGAATTAATTCAAACAACTAAGTAAGTAATTGAAGAATTGGATATGGGTTGATATTTTCAGCCATAGCCACTTATTCTTGCATCTTTCACCTGTCTTTCTTGAGGGCTGGATATGCACATCGACCCTTGATGGAACATTAGAAACATGGTAATAAAAGATGAAGTAAATATGAAACTGATTTCTTTAATTGGAAAATAGGTTGACCTTAAGAGTGCTTGCTTAATTTTGTTGAGAAGGTGTTTTGAGTACTTACATGATTCAACATCAGAGATATAAGCCTACACTGCTTCATTTTCACGTGCATTTGTCTTCGAAAACTAACTTATCCTTTGTCAACACAGGTGGAATAACATTAGCAAATACAAATGCATGAAAATCTGAACCTCATCCAAAATAGTGGATACATTAAACTTCAGGTGAAGATTGAGAGTGTTAGTATATCCATTTCTGTCTCTGAGACAGTAGAGCAGTGATTGACTTTCTAAAAAGATGCTCCATGTCTAGGCTATAAGAATGTCATTAACACAATATTAAGTATACAAATACCTTTAAACCAGATGGGAAGTGTAGTGATTTCTTCTTATCTTAGTCATGTGCTTAGTTCCTGGTCTAAGTAGAGCTAGAGTCCGAGAACTTTTACTCAAAATTTCTCCTAAAAGTGGAACAGCTTTGTGTGGTTGTTGCTTTGCTTTTAAATGGTTTTACTGCTCTGTATAATTTATAAATGATAAAGCCCCTGAATATTTATGTATCATAATTAAGGAATTCTACAGAAAGAGTATCATTTTGTACTAAATTAAATGACTGTAAATAGTGGCTTCTATGCAGAAAGGGAGGTAGGAGTGAGGAGAGTAGGATTATAAAGAAACAGCTTAACTCTGGTATGACTTCTGTGTTGTAAAAGTACCACTCCTGAGAGCTTATTAGAAACAGAATTATTCTGCTTTTCACTTACTCATTAGTCAATCTTCAATGGACAATAGCATTAATAAGCCTCCAAATAATTATTCCACAAAGAGTGAGCCATTTAAGTTCAAGTGTGTTTACATTTGAAGTATTCTAAGGGGGGTGGAATTGATACTTTATATCTTCAGTAATGGCAATGCTCTTTTCCACGTAGCTTTCTTCTGTAGCAGAATTTCTGCTTTATATTCAAAGCTTTTCCTTGACTTGAAAAAGAATGCAAAATATATGACAGAATACCTAAGAGAAATCTCAAAAGCCATCAATTGCTAATTTATTTGCCCATGTGGAGTTTTTGTGATTTTTTTTTTTTTTTTTAGTTTCAGAAGTTTCACCTCTCAGTTGTCCTCCTCTTAATTATTACCTTTTTAAACAACAAAGCCTTGTTTCAAATGCTGTAGATGCTAACAGAAAGTTAGCCTAGGGGGAAATTGTATTTGATTTTCCAGTTGCACGTAGATTCTTGTGTGGGGAAACGTTCTGAGGTGTGACTTAGTGTGGATGGTTAGACTCAAATTCAAGAGCAAAGAGAAAAGGAAATTCATCTGGAGTGGGAAAGGTAGTATTCCTGTTGGTCTCCTTGAGATGCTTTTGACTTTGTATTATGGATTAGAAGCTCAATTTTCAGAAATCATTATGTACCTTGGTCCAGCCGATTGATATCTGTGAATGAATATTCACACTTCACTGATTACCGTGTATGCTCTCTGTTTCAACTCAAAACTTCTCATGATTAATAGAAATTACTGGTTGGAAACCTCTCACCCTTTCTTCAGTACTTTAAATTACATTCAGAACATTTGACGCCATGCAGCATTTGCTACCAGGTTGAAACTGTGGAGATTGAAATGTGGACTTTCTGCTTTGGGATCTCTATGGAAATAAAAGCAAAATACCTTCTGGATTATTAGTAAATGTGTCAGGTATGTTACCTGGGCACATAATTGCTCTGGTTCTTTATAACCTTCCTGCTTTGAGAGACATTTGCAGGTTTATTTTCACAGTCTTAATGAAACTAAGAATGGATTATTGGGATCAAATCTTTTGTTAAAAAAGTAGTTGCAGCATGTTTCAAAACGTAGCACTAACTCTGGTTTTAGTTACTGAGATTCCATTGAAACACAGTATTGTCAAACTATTTACATCTGCAGATGTGTGGTAATAACTCTATACCAAAACCTCCAAACAACTTTTTTTGTGTGTTTGTTTTGCTGTAAAGATCCCGTTGAAATTAGGTCTTGCGGGTGAAAAGTGATTACTTAATTTCATAGGTTCAAAATAAGTGAAAGTTTATCTAGATATGATGTATTTCTCACTTTATTATACCCTGCTATGCATGAAAATGTCGATTTCTGTGCTTTGGATTGATAAAATAGTGACTTGAGGAGATAAACGTTCCTTCCATTATCATTTTATTGCTCTGCATTTTCTCTTTTTTTTTTTTGTTTCTTCTGAGTAGATGTAATCAGTTTTATTTTCATTAATAAATGTAGACCATGTTTAGTTCATCAAACTTGATAAAGAATGCCTCTAAATGTTACTTATTATTGGAATTTGCACACCACCAAGAACGTATGACATGCAATGTTCACTGAGCTAATCAAAATCTACAATTAGCTCTTTAATCTTCTTCCAAAACAGAGAGAAATCTCAGATTGTTTTTAAAATTTGAATTTCCATAACATGTTTCTTCCTGAACCACACCAGTATGGATAAGACACAAAATTCCCAACATTTTCATAACCATTCAGCATGAACCCTAGGTAGCTTGTCAGGGTTTCAGATCAACTCATGCCTTTGGAAGGTAAGGTGGAGTTTGCAACCTGTATGCATTTTTCTGGAGTTTTCCTCTCTTAAGGCAGTGTGGAACAATTTGTAAAGGCAAATTCTGGCATGCTGTCATGGAATCTGTTGAAAATAATGAACTATGGCAGCTGGGCTTTCCAGCTAACTGTTATCTTCACCAGTGAACTCCTCTAACAATATTTTTAGTGCATTCCACTGCATATTGGAATACAATTACAGGATGTATGAGGAATGGCTAACTTAATGATTGTTCTGTGAGCTGTTGAAAGAAGCCCTGAGGTTTATAGATTATAGCATCATTATGTCTCAGAAGTTAATAAGGGAGGGGTGTGGTCAATTGATCATTTTGAAAGCTTTTAAAGTAAGTTCACTAGCACAGCAAGGAAACAGGATGATAGCCTACATTTTGAATTTTGTTCATATCAGGTATATATATGGCAGAATAGGAGTAGTACCTTATGGATCTGGTAATGGGGAAGGCTATGTAAAATAGTGAAGTAAGTCACAGTAATGAGAGGAATCTCTTTAGGTACAAGCCTTTGTGGCAATAATATGCTTAAAACATGAGAGCCTACCTTCATTCAAATGTCAAAACTGGAGAGCCAGGCCTTAGCTGATCTTCCTTACTCTAAATCCATACATGTGTCTGCTTTTTCAGACTTTTCTATTTATATTAAAATTTCAAGGACACAGAAAAATATTGAATGTGTCAGAGTTCAGTGCTAAAAATCGATATTTTATAGAGAACAAGGCATTTTTTTCCAGTGTACTGTGTTTTGAACAAACACTGGTAGAATCATGAAAAATTTGCTCACTTCTGTTTGTACCTAAGTTTGTTGTTTCCTTGCAAGGAAGGTCTCTTTCTTGGAGGGCTAGTTATTTAGTTTGAAAACTTCACTGGTTGTTTACCTTGCTAGTGTACTTCTCTTTTTTTTGTAGCAGTCTGACTGAAAATAGTGAAACAATAGTCTCTGTAACTGTCTGAGTTCAACTCCGCTGGGTTTTGATGAAAAACACTGCTTGCTTATGTACAGAATTTCATGCTGTGTTCAAAGTATTCAAAAAAAGGGACTACTAAGGCAGATAGAGAAAATTAATGTGACATTTTAACCAAAAAGTATGTTCTCTACACTATTTACATATCTGTCCTTAGTCACATTATATTAGCTTGACATTTCTTACAACAGTGTATGTTTAGACTTTATTAACGTGGTGAGTTAAGGAAGTTGATAATACTTTCTTCTAGTGAAGGGTGACCGACCTGATGAGGTAATAGTCAGGTATTACTTCAAGGGGGTAAAAAAGGTAAATGCTTTATTTATCTGTGTTTTAAAACATACCTGTATAAGGCAATTTTGCTTTGTGGCGTTCTTACTCTATACTGTTTTTGTTCAAGCTTTATAGTCAAGTTGGATAAAAAAAGGGTAGGGGAGAGGCAAAGAGATCTTCAGATGTGACAATTGCTTAAAGTGGTGTTTGCAATGATGGAAAAGATGGCAGTTCCCCAAGGAGGGAAAAATAGCCTTACGGTTATTCTTTGTATGTGCACATCTGAACAACTGGAGAGGAGTTGGAGTTGGGAATCGTCGCTTTTGTTGATGGTTGTGTTTTATCTCTCTCTGTATTTTGAAATTGCTGCTAACTTGAAAATATTTTTGGGGGAGGTTGGTTTGGGTTTTTTTGGTTGACTGAATGAAATAATACTGAATTTATTTTCTTTTCACAAGATAAAGTAATATTCTGGACAAATTGTAATTAAATTTCATTTGAATACTGACTTCTTAAGTAGTAACAATTATTGTTCTTCTTATCATTCCTCTGATGTCAATTTGATGGACTTTTGCAAATTTGCTAAGATGTCCGTTACTGTGATGTGATGACACCAGCTATTGTATATTTATCTTTACTGAAAAAATCAAGAGGTTCTGTGCAAAATATTCTGAAGTAAGTTTCAAGCAATGATTCCAGCAAAGAAAAAAAAAATGTAGTCTTTTGTTTAATATAGGAATATTATTTTTGATAGGCTGTCTGTTATTAAATTTATGAGAACTCTTTGGTGCAAAGAATATCTTTCTATGTAATGAAAGAAACCTCTATTTCTTCCTCCTTTCTGCAGTTTCTGAAAGTTCTGAAGTACAGATGCAGTGTGTTTGATTGGACTAACCAACATCTATCTGCAACTATAGCAAAAATCAGTTGTTCTGAACTCTTCAAAACTGCAATATCTAATTAAAATATTAGATAATCACAGAGTCACGGAATCTTAAGAGTTGAAAGGGACCTTGAAAGATCATCTGCGGTACTAAAATATTTTGGTGCCCAGTTTAAACAGCAGCATTTACAACTAAAGTTTGGCAACAGTAGAGTATAAGGTGAGTAGCTGCCAGTAGGAATGACTCGACTAAGGTATCAGAGTGGGGCAAGAGGACTACAGATTAACTCATCTCAGACCATAGATTCTGAAATGACACACTTAATCCCTATGGACTGGGTACTTGGCAGTGCAGTTTAGATACTCTCTCATAGTAATCTGAAAAGTAGCCATGACATTGACTCTGAAGGGAGTTGCTTGGCAGCTTTCCCTGTGTATGTGTGTGAGAAAGAGAAGGTACTGTAATTAGTGACAATAGAATGTGGACCGGTAATAGAGAGAAAAAGGCTGAATTTTATGAAAGTAAATATTTTCATCAATAACTGAGCAACAAGCCAGGTGTATCACTGCAATTTAATTATGGAAAATATTTGTTATTCTACAATACGCTTGCATGTAAATACTGCTAACAACAGCAAAGACAATTCTATGTTACCTATCAGATGGCCATGAAGAAAAGGTATATGAAAAGGGGAGAGTCAAATTTCTGTTCATATTATTTCTTTCTTCAGTGCTTTTACTTTCTCTTTGAGAAGGAGAAAATAAGATTCTTTGCCTTTGAAATATACATTATAGGTACCCGCTATTTGTATTGCACATTTAAGAGTTAAAGGTGGGGTTTTGGTTTTATTTTAAGTTGGTTTTATCTTGGATTTGGGGTTATTTTAGAGTTTTTTTTGTTCTTACTTTAGACATGCTTAATAGCACATAGATGTTTGTAAATAACATTTCCCCTGTCAGAAGTCCTAAAAATACAATGTAATTCATTACAAAAGCTGGCAATGATTTTCATGGCAGGAAAATAGAAATGGCTCATAAATTAATGTAGCATTAAAATATATTTGAGATCTGAGGGCCGTTAAAGCTGTGGGTGCAGTGTCATTGCATGTATACTCAAATACTGTTCATCTTTTTTTTTCCTTATTTTTAAATATAGAGTTCATTTTGCTGAAGTAACATCTGCACGGCAGGCCATGTATGTTTACAATGATTATTTCACTTCCCAGGCTGTATAATGCTACCCAAAGGCATGCTGTGCTAACCCAGAAATCCACTTTTTATGTCTTGTTTCCGATTAACTAGATGAACTAATAATAGCCTGAAAGTATATCAAATGTGTGCTTAGGTTGAGCAAGGTAATGATTTCTTTATATTTTACTTGAATCTTTTAATCTGTGAATTAGGCAAATAAATAGTAGCTAGGATGTTGTATAACAGGAGCTACGTGAGTTGTGATGTGCAGACTGGGTGTATAGCACAGTAGGAGAAAGGTGCTTTGCATCTGCTAGCAATCTTTTCAGTGCAATAAACAAGTGGGGGACTCATCCTTCAGAGAAAGTGTCTTTATCTTTGAAAATGGCCCTCCAAATGAGTTTTCAAAAGTGACAAATAAGTGCAATCAAGTACCTAATTTTTTGTGTGTTTTCTGAAATCAGACAGCATTATTTGCACAGCACTAAACTGCAAATGGAGATTGACACATTCTTCTATACCTGGAAGATGTTTAACATAAAGCCAAGTAAGTTACAATATGTGGTAAACACCAGCGAGTGTTTAAAGCCTAGACTGGGCTTTGGGACATGAATTGTCATAACTACATAGCACTAATTATTTGTGTGGTTTAAGAGTTGGCTCATTTTTCGGGCAATCCCTTTATCACCTCCTGAGCAAACAGAGAAAGTGATGCATGGGCAATATCAGAGTGTCTCAGGTCTGTTCTACACCTGATGGTTCATTTCTGGGATTTCCCATCCAAGGCAAAGTTATTCTTTTGCTATCGCAAAAAAAGCACTCCCCACATCTCTGACAAATAGTATGATACCCAAAACCAAATTTCTAATAGTGTTCTCTGAGTGTACTTGGAGATGTAGAGCGAAGCTTTTTTAGAATATTCCTGAAATAGTTGCTGTCTGTAGCTGTTCAAGGGATGCATTCCTCTTCGCTCGGTCTGTTTGGTAACAACTTTTAAAATGTGCACATCATCTGTTTCCCCGTCACTTCAAAATAAGTTTGAGAGATACAGGGGAGTAGGGATTGCTTTCCTTCTGCAACTTCTCTAGCAAGTCACAGTTTTCTTCGTGGCTTTTTTCTGAAACACTTTTTTTCTTCTTTTCACTCTAAGAATATTTATATATAAATATAACACAGGGAGTATTTTTAGATGCAGTGTATGTTTGCAGTATGCATGATTGAAATGTACACCTGAGGTTTCATTCCCTGACTTTGATTTGTCAGGTGTTTACTTGTTGATTTACTGGGTGGTTTCTGAAAGAAGTTGTTTTTTAAAACTGTGAAATAAAATTAACATAGCACAGTCTGTTAGGATAACCAGCTCTAAAATTTGCAGACCTGAAGGATGGAAATGCTCTACAGTGTCTTTGAGGAATGACTTGTTAAGTCCTACCATGGACCAGACATATTTCCATTGTTGTTTCATGATGCAGATTAAATTGCTTTCAAATATATCATCCAGTGCATTACGTTAAAATACTTAGAGTACCACGTCCCTTTTAGCTAAAGAAACAGGTTTGAAGTAGTTCTCACTGACTTGTAACACATTTATGTTGACTGTACCTTATCTTCATTTCTTATCTTAACAAAATTCACATTTAGCAATTGATTCCATGTCATTTGATATCAGAGTTAAGCCGACAGGTCTATTAATTTCCTTTTCCTCCCCTACTCCTCACTTTGTAAAGGCAGATATTGCTTTCTATTCCTCTGGGATGCTTCATCCTCTCTGAGGGTTCTGAGATGATCACTAACTGGATAGATCTTCCTGTTTTGTTTTTTTTTTTTTTTCCCTCAAGCATTTAATTGTAAGTTGTAGGCTCAACTTTTGTTATTCTTGTGGTGAAAGAATATGTCTGTGATACCAAAATATTCTTTAACACACTGATTTTTTAAACAAAAAAAAAAATCATTGTACGCAATTTTACTTGTAAGTTTTAATAGTCATATATTGCATTTTTGAAGATAAAAGCAAAACCACTGTTTAATAATTCATCCAGTTTTAGCATAAATTTGGTCTTTTCTTCCCCCTCTTATATTTAAGAGGTTTTCTCCCTCCTTTACAGTTTCTGGCACATGTTGTGCTTCGTGTTTCTAATGATTAGGAATAAAACTACAATGTATAAATTAATTCTGTTATTAAGAGGAATAATATTTAAAAACCCCAAGAAATGCAGAACAAATTAACACATAAGTTGTCAAGATTGAGAAAAGGTTACAATAATTAGAGTTCATAATACACAGCATGAACATATCAATTGTTCAGTTATGGCAGCTGACTTTATTTCATGGATATACAATTAAAACCCTGACAAATTAATTTTTAAATATTCTTTGCATACATGCGATACTATGCTATCCACAGTGCTCCTGTGTGTTCTTGCCAAAACCACTCATATATAGTAAGAATAACTTTAATGTGAAGAATTTTTTTAGCCACATACAGAACATGCACATTTACTTCCAACCCTGCCACTCTATGATTCTATTATTTAATCCCCTTGTGATTAAAATACTTAAATGTGCACTTATCTTTGTGTGTGAGAATTCTTATTCTTTGAAATGAAGCTGCTTATGCTTAAAACCTTTTAGCAAAGCCATGTGAAAGAAAAGGTTTTGTCCATAGCTAACTAAATAATAACTGAGGACACCATTAAATGAATGTGCATACAGTAGCTTAGAATTTCTATCTTATTGCTCCCATTTTTCAAATTTAAAATGTTAAAATAGAAGCAAAGCTCTCTACAGTCTTTAGTCTAAAGCAAAAGAAAAGAAGCCTCTCCTCATAAATATGATTACTTCAATTGTATTTTTCCATCCAACTGAAGACCTGTAATATAACTGATGCAAAGGAGCAGAAGTCAAATAAAAAATACAAATTAAAAGTCTCATTTGGTCTGTTGGGCCAGCCATTTGATAGTAGTTTTAAGGGCAATTTTTACAGATAGCTGTTTCTTAAAGCTTACATTTTATAATCAAGTTTGCATGCACCTTCAGTGAGGTGTTGCGTGTCTCAGTTGTTTGTCATACTGTACCTGTTACGACTTGAAAGTTTTAATCTTTCTTTACTTTTTCTGTTAGGATATTGGCACTGTATTCTTGAAAAATATTCTTAACAGTGCTCAAGGACTTGTTGAGTGCTAGCTAGGCTTTGAGACAGTATTTTTGTTACTTACTGAGTAAGTTTAAATTATCATGAGAACTTTTTGGAAGACTATGTAGTATTTATTCTGTATATAATCTTTCAGAATATTTACAAGGGAAATGTAAATCTCTGATACTCATTTTGGGTAGTATGGTTGGACTGGTTTTTTTAAAGTCTGTTCACTGTGAAAGCTTTTGCATTAAGTCCTTAATAAGGGTTTTGAAGTCTATTGGTTGTTAGTAATTATATCAATCCATGTGCAATCTTACAAATCCAGTCCCTGTGCTAGCACCAATCTACAATAACTTTAAACAGTCTGAATATGCTAGTAATTTCCATGTGATTTTTCTCTTAATTATTTTTAGGGATTATTCATGTTTAAAATTATTAGTTAAGGGTCTTAAAGTATCAGTGGAAGAGCAGTCTGTGAGTAAATAAAACCAATATTTTATTGCACACATTCATGCAACTCCTTAAGCCATCCTGTGGAATTTTCTTTTCTTGGTCTATAACTCTTTCTTACACGCTCATTTTTGCCTCAACCATGCCAACACCGCTCTGTGAGGCCACATTGTAAGAAAAGAACTGAACTGTTGAGGTCTTTAGCTGTCTGCTAAAATTGGCTAATGTTTTTGCCTGAGTTGTGGCTTTATATTAACCATTTAATTAAAAGATATATAGATGAGAGATCTTAACACTAGATTGAGAACTTTTCTTTTCAAGGAGTGGCCTCAAGTTTAAATATAAAACAAAGATTCATAGAGATGACCATTTTAGTTCTAATGGTATTTCCTCTCTTTTTGCTGCTGCATGTGCCTGTAGGTACATACATGTACATACAATTCATGATGAATTTCTCAGTATGCTGAGAGGCATAAGCAACGGAATAGGTAGTGGGCTCATTTCCTGAGTAGCGTTGAGTAACACTGATGGTGCAGGGAAGAGAGCAGCACAATATGGTCTGTAAAAAGTGCTCCAAGTGGTTATAATGTATATACAAAAAATATCACTGTTAGAAACCTTTTTAGTCATTGTCTTCTGCAGTTTGAACTGGAGAAATGTGCTCTTAGTTAGCCATTCCAATTTCCAGCAGCTTGTGGCTGAAAGTTTTATCTCACATTCTTATCCAAAGCCTTAAATATTTCTGTAATGGTTTTGATTATGAAAGTAGACAGCCATTAAAAGCCAACTTCCAACCAAGACCATTATGTGGTTAGTTGTCTGAAAAGAGGTTTTTTCAGTCATCAATCCCCATCTCACTTCTGTTGTCAAAACATGAAAGACTTTGTCAGGAAACTGCAGGGCAGGGAAAAGGGCTTCACTCTCTTAAAACAGACTCGCTTTCTTAAATTTGAATGTCAACAATCAGAAATTATTACACTCCTAGCATGAATCAACTGGGTGAAAGAACAGCTCTTTTGCTACAAGATTTAAATCCCAGATGATAACATCTTAAATGGGATACAATTCACAGAGGTACAGGAATGACCACAAAATTGTATAGACTTAGACTTCTGTAAATCTTGTTACTTTTTCATGACTACAACAGATGTTCAGTGGGGAAGTAACTTTTCATGCTTCCTGAATTTTAGAATCACTGTGTCATTTCTAAGAGCTCAAATGTCATTGTAAGGAAATAAACAGGAAGATGTACTACAGAGAAGCAATATTGAATGAAAATTGGCTAAGGGGATATAAATGTAATTAGCAAAACACATTTTCATGACTAGTAAAATTAGCACCCATTTATACATGTTATACACTTGAACCCTTGTTGACACCTGAGGCTGGGAAAATATATCTGCTAATCAAAACATGTAATTATATCCTATGAAGCTGAAATAACACACTGAATCCCTGCTTTTCATGGTGCTAATGATTTGGGAAACTCACTTATTCAATCACCTCAATTTGTCCTTTCTTGCTGTATTTCTGTTCCCCAAAATAGTAAGGTCAGGGACATGCTAAAACAATGAAACATTAGATTTCTGGAAGAGTGATCATTGCATAGATTGTTAGATAGTATGGATACCATTGAAGAAGAGGATGCTCTCAATAATGGGGAAAATAAGCAAAGATAAATTATTAACTTGCTGGAGAATTAAAATTCATACAGACCTTCAGTATAGTGCAGTAGTTGAAAACTTGTAATTTCCCACTGGCATAGTCAAAAGTAGACATCTTCAGAGTCCATGTACATATTTAATTGAAGATGATGGTCTGACACAAAAGACTTAAAGGGACAAGAAGGTAGAAATGATTGTTCATGTAGGAGTTTGAGCCTATAGAAGAGAATTACCAAGGGAAAGTGGGATATAAAAAATACTAACTTTAGTGATACAACAACAGATTAATTTATTTTCGTTTACAGTCCAATTCTAAAGTAACATTGTGAAGATGTGAGAGATGAATAATCCTAATGTAGAAAAACAATAAGTCTGCAAATAGTGAAGTGTGTCACTGTCAGTGAAAGGTATGCTGCCATAGCTATTGATACAGTTCTCTCTCATCTTTTGTTTCTGCAGTTAGCATACATTAGACATGGGGAGCGAGGTGGAGGGCTGTAGATATAATTGTTTGATGATGAAAAGTAGGAAAAAAAAAATTGATTTGCAGTGACATGAAAATCACCTTTATCTTTAGTTCTTGCAGTTCAATAGAACTACTTCAGGCTAGTTAAATTATAAAGGTAATTGTAAAAAGCAGAAATGCTTCTGCTGTAGGACAGATGTTATCCGTCTTGACTATGTAGCTGTGGCAGGTACATCAGAATAATCCTAAATATTCCTTCTAATCACTCTGGTTTTTATATACCTGACTGTCTTAGATGAATCGAACAAAAAGAAAACAAGCAGTTTATACCAATGCCACTTTACTGTTCCTCACTTACATAATATTTAGACTAAATGACATTAAGTGAGAACATTTTCTTTCTTTCTCTGAAAGCCAAGATAATTAAAATTTAAAACCAAGTAAACACACATAATGTTCATTAACCACAGGTGCTGTGAAGAGCATTCTAGAATAAAAATACCTTAACTGGTACATATACATGAATTTATTTAGTATTAAGACGATTTTTAGAAAGCTGGAAATGATAAGAAAATTTATAGCTTCTAATATTTGAAGGTAAATTAATCCAGTATCTCATAATTCTGTTGATATAATCTTCCTTTATACCCTAATTTCATGCAGGGGAGACTGCGGCAATATTTACATATTCTACTTGTTAACATGCAAATGTAGTTACTGTCTTAAATTTCTCTCTTAGGTCCATTGACTTCATATTTTGAAGTGAAGACTTATAGAATTTCTTTATTCTTCTCCAGGAAAATCCATAGTTTATGTCCTGAGAAATTATATTTTAAAAATTACAGTGTATACCTTGAAAATTGTGCAGCCTAAATAAATAGGGTTGATATGGTAACATTGTAATGCTGCATTGATTCTGTATGGATACATAAGTAGTCTAGCAAACAAGAATATTGTCTTAGTTGCTCTTGTTTATCTACTGGAACTGTAGTAAATGTTCTCTCAGGATATTCTTTCTGTAATGGAATATACATGGCAAATTCTATATATAAGTTATGGGAAGTACTCAAAGAGTCAATGTGTTATTTCAATATCAAGAAGATTCTGCTTCTCCCATTTAGAGTCATTAGGTGTGATTTTTTTTTTCTTTTTTTCTTTTTTTTTTTTTTTTTTTTAATATGAATTGAAGATTTTTGTGGCCCTTTATATGCTTCCTAAACTGATGAAGTCTTACGGAATCTGAGTACCTGGGCAATGAGTGGGCTTCCTTGGACATTCAGAATCCAGGAACACAGCAACAGGAATTTAGTAAGAAGTAGTGGAAGTGGCTTTCTAGAATTTTCTGGTGTAGTGAAGATGTAGGCTTAGTCACAGGCCTTGAGTTCTCTTAGTGAATCCTTGCCTGGGCTGAACAACTCATACCGTAATGCAGCGAAGGATTGTTCATGCTTAGTGACATGTAAATTTAACATTTTTCTTGGCTGTATCAATTTATGTTACTCAGTCATGAAAGAATGGTTTGGTTAGTGGTTTTTTTTTTTTTCAAGTAAGGTGGTTTTCATATTCTGTTCTGCTGATTAAAAGAACAAAGTGTCCAAAGCACAGATTTAAGCCTCATAATTCTGCTCCTAGCTTGTGCTTAATTAAGTAATTTTGCTACTAAAGCACTTGATGTGCTTACAGAGTCAGAAGAGATGCTTTTAGATGCTTACTAGAGGAAGATTTTTCTGTCTGGAGTTCCCATTTAAATTGGGTAGATGAGATCTCCCTCTGAAGTAAGGAGTGGTTATTTCTCTGAGCTGACTGTAGAGAATAGAAGATTTGCTACGCTGTCAAGGATTTGGGCATGTTATAAGGTGTTTAATAGGTGAACAAGATCTTACCTGTTGTTTTTTTTTTAACATATCCTGGAGATGTTGACCAGTAAGTAGCAGTTTAAAAAGATTGTGTCAATATCAGCTTGTAAAAGGAAACATGATAAATTTTGATATAAGCTATGACATAGCTTACCTAGGCCTTTCAGAAGTTCCACCTTGTAATTGTACGTTTTGGGAAGTACTGTTGTCACAGGTGTGATTTTCTTGCTGGCTTCTATTATCTAGGGTCTATCATTACTGAAAAATAAGATTTGGTATGTAGAAACTTAAATAGTTACAAATTCTTGTGATGAAATAATAAGACTGTGTAACTCTAAAAAAGCTAAGACAAAAAGAGGCCTTTGGTGGAGAAAGATTAGTTAAGATGTCTGAATGCCATTGGTTGGTTCATCAGTGAGTGTATGGATTGTATCATGCTATGGTACTTAGTGAAACTCTAACATCCAGAGGTGAATTAGTGTATTTGCAACTGCGTTTATAATGCAGAGGTTCTGCTTTAGTCATAATTGCCAAACTCTTTTCTTCCCTTACTTCAGAAGAGTGGTAGTTTTGCAACTGTAAGCTTCTCTATGTTGGAACATGGTCAGCAGCTATATAGACTTTATGAACAAAAAATATCGTTACATACGGTAAAGATTTGGCTTTATGTCCTGTTTTCTAATATACTTCTTCACTCCCAGATGGTTGAATACCTTTATTGCACCACATAATAGCCCAACTGGTTCCACAGCTCATGGGCCACAGGTGACTGGGGAAATATTTAACATCCCAGTTTAATGACCACACAATCTCTCAACAGCCACATCAGAGGTACTGTAATGAAAGAAACGAAGAAATGATGATGTGGCGATCACTGCTGAGCTGTGGCACAGTCTGGTCACTGTTGAGAAAACAGGTTTCCAGTGACTTGTTCACTCACTTGAACTGTCTTCTGCCATCTGTGTTCTTAAGTCTTTATGTAGTCTTCTAGGAAGTTTGGGATACATTTCTATTACCTTTCCATTGTCTTTCTTGCAAAACAAAACAGGAATCAGTGGTCAGCTTGCTGTCAGTGCTTATAGCAACATCTCTCTTTGGATGACTACTGTTACTGCATCTCTTCATTCTGCTTTCTTGACAGAGATATAAAAATTTCTGTCATACTACAGAAATTAATCCTTGTTCATTTTAGTTCAGTGGATCTAGAAAATACATTTACTGTGCCTGCTTCTGAAGGACAATATTGTGTTGTCATCTCTTATTTGAAAGGTAATGCATACATTAAAAGCAAAATTTATTTTTTAAAGCAACTCTTGTGTGTTTTTTCAGATTGATGTAAATTGAGTCAGTGGCTGGTACTAAGAATAAAAACTAAAAAAATATACTGTCATGTTAAAGTTCTTTTATTATGTCTTTAAATTTATATCTTGTCATATTTTTACATTCACTGGCGAACTAGAAGTTCCGTGTAATATTTTATACGTAAAGGATGATTTCTATCCCAGTAAACTCTTTGGATCTAGTTCAAACATAATAATGTGTTCAGTATTAGTGCCCAGTACAAAAAGAAGGTAGAAGCTTGTACCCAGAGTGCCATGCCAGGAGTGTTGAAGAGAGGCCAAACTCCTCCCCTGCCTAATTCTACATAGTGTTTGGACAGTATCTAACAATATATCTGAAATGATGTGTGAGACATTTATATGCCTTAAAGGAATAAAGTGATCAGCTACACCTGTTACAATCTGAACATACTTCTTCTGAATAGTCCTCTCTGATTCTTGGTCCTTGGAGCTTTTGAGTTGGTTTTTTTTCCCCTAGATCTAACAGAATTATAACCATTTATATTGCATGTTATGCGTGCTCGCTTAATTAGCTGTCTTTTCAGATGTGCTGAATCTTACTTTACCTGCAGATATTTGTTTATTGCTCCTTTATATACCAACATGAAATGTGCAATGAACAGGCAGACTCTACCTATGTAATTTCTGTTCTAGCAGAACAAGACTCAGGTAATGAAAAAGCTTTGTGGGCTACTATATTAGCCAAGAACTGGCTCAATAAGTAGAAAAACTTGGGACTTAGGTTTCTGTTTGCACCTAAAGTCATTTCTGTGTATATTTGTGTTTGTTTTGTCTTGGACCAATCATCCTCCATCCAAGGGTGCTATGCCTTGGATATTTCTTTGGCCTGTTCTTGTAAGCATTCATTGACACAGGCCCTACAAATTTCTTGGTAGCCTGTTTCACTTAATAGCCAAGTTCAATGTTCAGTGCCCATCCAAGCTACAGCAGAGGCAAAAGACCTTTCTCTGGAATACTGGATCTTACTATTTTCTCCATTATTTACCTCCTGTACTTCAATATCTAATTGGCTTTCTTCCTTATCCTTCTAGGCAGACTAGGTCACTCAGAGGCACACATTCTACTACTACTTTTAGACAGATTTAGCTGTCTTTTGTTGCAGGGATTAACAGGGACGTCAAGACAGAGTAGCATTATGTACCCTTAGTTTTCCACTTAGAAAAATAACAGCACTTACCATAAGGAAGTGGTTTCAATATTAAATAAATGAATTTGTAAGAAAGTTTGGTTTTATAGAAACAGATTCTCTGTTTTGGCTGAGCTGTTCCTGATGCAAAAGATCACAGACAATAAGAAAGAGAACACTGAAAACACATCCCCCACAAGACCTCTAATGGCTTATTTAGCTTAGCTTTCTTTTACACCCAACTGCCCCTGAGCCCCTAAAGCCATTGCAGCGGATTGCAGAACTGTAACCAAGCTGCAGCTGATACAGGTGTCCTAAAAATAGGAATTTGAGGCATAGAAATGGATTTTTTTTTCTATGCCTTCAGGAAGCTATCTGACTCTAGTTACGTTTTTGTGCTGCTTGAGCTACAGTAAGAAATCCAGCAGAGCTATTTGTCCAACATCACTGTTAACTTTTGAGTATTGTTATCAGAAAGAGCTCTTTATTTCATCTATTTTAGATCTGTGTTTCTAATCTTTCCAGTCTTGCCCCTTACCAGTAGCTACCTGGGAATAGATTTTCTTCTGGGTTAATGAAGTGTAATTGTGTGTCTCCTGATATCTTACCAACCTTGCTTCTTCCTAGAAATTGCTCTGATATGGTCACTGATAAGAAAATGAATTTGGACCACATCCACAATAATATTCTTTAAATAAGTGTGTCAGACAAAGACTATTAGAACGATGAAAAGAAGAAAGAGGGAACTTTGGCTTAGTATTGAAAACAAGACATTGAAAGCAGATATGTGAAAGTGTGAACAATTAAATAATATAAAAAATGACTTACGGATTTTTATCTGTATGTTAGAGATGACAAATGCAATGCTGAGTTTCTACAAAAACTAATGAATGAGAACCATTTAGAGCAGACAGTACCCTCGAGGACAGAGGAAGAGACAGTTCCATGAAGTAACTGGTACATGAGTGTACGTCCTTCTGCCTTTAGCAGACATTTAGCAGCTTATCCTAGTGGGAAAACTCTTCCCTTTTTTATATATACATGCACAAAAGAATGTTTTATATATACACCTATAAAACCCTGAAATTTTGACAGTTTCTGTGAGTTGATTTGATTTACTGACAAGATTTGGTCCTGTTTGATTGTAATGATCATCTTAGTCTTTCTGTAAGGTCAGCCAGGCACCATTATTTTGCTCTCAGACTTTAACAGGGCTGGGAATTACCTGCTACATCATGTGCATTATGTTCATAGATGCAATGAAGTGAACCATTTAAGAGATGAAAGAGATTTCCTTTGTCTACAAATTAAGAATCAGAATACAAAAATAGCTGCTTTAAGAGGGAGCTGGGGAGTGTTGTTAAGATGCAACTCTCCTTTTTGTACTTCTCATTTGTTTGATCTCTCACAAAACCAATCCATATTGCTATGAAACAACGTCAGGCCAGCTATACCCAAGCAGCGTACTGACAGGTTTGCATACTACAGTCCCATCTCTGGCTTCTTCCTGCACCTTTACTCTCGCTTCTAGCTCCATTTCTAACTTTTCTTATACTAGGATTGGCAATGAGACACTTTCACGGCAGTTTCATGTCCCCTAATGATTTTTCTCTAAGATTTGAGGCTACTCTGGTCCATATATTGCTTTCTTCCCTTTTATATGGCAAAAAGGGACAATGATGGAGACCAAAAAGATAGAAAAAAATAATAGAAATTTTGTTCTAAGTTCATATAAGGTCTGGTTTCAAATATCAACCTGTTTCCAGTGCTATTTTCTGTTAACCTCAGCTGGTGTGGGAAACACTCAGCACTGCTTATATTCAGGTCACAACTCTGCCTTTTTCTTGCTTCCTCTTTAATGAAGACTGAAATTTTCTTTGTTCAGTTGTCTTTAAAGCAGAAAGTTTGATGCAGGTTAACGTTGGACTTACTTTTCAAACTCCTTTCTTTACCCCACAACAGACAACATATAGGATCAAATGGCACTAACTTGAATCAACTGAAATATTTGGAGATAAGAAGAGTACACAGTCAGATTATGCTTATGGCATTTCCATGATAATAACTGTGGAGTAGAAGAAAATCAGATTTATACCTTCTTCCCAGTCCTAATTTGTCATTATAAGTGAACACTCTTTTAGGTAGTGTAGTTGTTAACACAACTATTGCTAAAAGCCAGGCTGGGCATAATCCCTCTTTTAACTTCAGGGAATATCAGGTAAAATATTTATGCAGAGTAACAAGACAAAAAGTTCTTAATTGCTGGGATTTATAAGAAAATACTGCAGTATGCACAGATCTTTCACTATATACAAAAACAGTGTTGTATGCTGTCATCATTTTGTGCATGCATGTAACAGAGGCCAGAATTTTGTCTGGAATGTTTTGTGGGGAATTTGGTGTTTCTGTGTAATAGTGCTGTCTTCTGCTGTGGTTGAAGTGGCTTTTAGCTATTCACTAGAGGCTATTTCAGGATTGATTGACAACCTGCACTGTATCTTCTTACTCAATCACATCTATGTGAAAAGTGCCAGTGGTATTTTCAGATTAGCACTTATGATAAGGAAGAAATAGGCACAAATGGACTGCTGAGGATTTATTGCTACTCTCTAGTTGGGTTGAGAAGGAGAAACCTTGCCAACATAGTGACCCAACAGCCTGTTTAGAGAACAGGTAGTGCCTTTTCTAGCTAGAGTATTTCTCCTCCTCAGAGATAAAAATATGAGTTGGTGACTTAAGGATGGAATGAACAGGAGCTAAGACAGCTTGTCATTGCTGAATCTTGTCCTGACAGCTGCCTTAGCAGAATGCATTTGATAAACTGTGATTGACAAAATACTTGAAAACTGCAGCTTAAAACTGAATTTGTGGAGCATGCGAAGTAGACAGGATAAAGTAAGAATAGTCTTATGAGCACACAGGGCTGTCATCATGCACATAACTCTATTTAAATTTAAAGAAAAGAGCTGTAAGGAGACTTTGACTGTCCTAATATAATTATCAAGAAAATTGCTCTAACTGAGCCTTCATTTGAAGTTAGGTCATTTTCCAATATTTAGTGCTTGTTTATTATAGAAAATCTGATGTTGTAACTTCATTCAGTGGTACAGAAGGGGCAAAATTAAAAGAAAAGCAGGAACTAATTGCTCTCAACTTTTGGAGTCTATACACATATTTTGAAGTGTTGTGACCCATTTTGATGCTTTAAAAAAAAAGATAATTGACAACAGAGTATCTTGTTTCCCTGAATTTACGCGTCCGGTTTGAGAACAACTAGAAGTTTCCACTTATTGCAAATTAAGCTCAGAAAGGAAACCCTTGGAATGCATCTTCTGATGATTGGAGGCACTGAGACTGAGGCCCTTAGGTGGGTAGTCTTTTCTATTTCAAATCAGTATAAACTCCTTAATTGTCTGGTATTAAGTCTGGTATGCTATTGCAGAAGGTTATGTAAATTAATTACACCACTTGTGTATAGATACTGGGATTATTTTCAAAGTACTTCAATATAAATTCAGTTGACAGAGTCAGTTACACAGAACACTGTTACTGCTGCCAGATACAGAATGCTGTGGCAGTAAGCAAGATCCCCGTACTCTGTTGATTCTAGTCATTAGACTGCATTTTTTGGTGTTCTTTCTATCTCACACTTGCATTTAAATTCCTGTGCAGGAAAGATAAGATAGAGGTAAACAAGTGATGCTTAGTTGCTTTTCAGTTGAGCTCCTATTAGACATCTGAATTTAATGAAGACCATTGGGGGAAAAATTCCCAAGTTTTCTTTAGAAAGTATCATATGTCCATTCAGTCTCCAGCAGATTTTGAAAGGATATATCCCTAAGGTTTTAATGAAAATGTAAATCAACGGGGAATAACTAAAAATACACTTAAAATGAAAAAGAAACTAGGTCACTCGCCACATGACTCTGCAGCTCAGGAAGAATATATTGCAGTGTTTTTCACATCATAAATATTCTACTGGTGCATGTAGAAAGTGTTCTCTGCGTTTATTTACTTTAAATTGTTATCCCTTTTGAGTCATTGTGTCTAATATTTTCTCTCTAACAGTGCACAGCATGAACTTGTAACATGTTTATGTATGTCTGTCTTGTCCGGGCAATTCTTCTGGCTGTTCTATAAACTGCTTGGTTTGTTAAAACTGGGCAGAGTCCTTAAGGCTAGATTCTGTCTATCAGGAAGCAGAGGAGTACATTCATTACTAGTCTATATTGTATGCAGAGGGAAGCAGCTACCATGATTCGGCTATATAAAGGAGCTAAATTTGTCTGGGGTTTTGAGAGTGTTGCAATCACCTCCTGAGCTTTGTTGTTCCATTCATGGGGCAAACAATTTTGGTGTTCTTTCAGTTGAGCTTGGAAAACAGATATATACTGAGGGGATCATTTTCTATATGCCAAGTGTTATCCAGGGTAGTGAAGACAAAGAGAGTGGAAAATTGCCTGAAATATCCCACAATCCCATTCAAGTTGGAGAGGAAAAAGTAGGTGATACCAATAACCATTGAGGAAATGTGATGGGCTCTAACTTGTCAGGAAAGTTATATTAATGTGACAATGTACAATCCTATGAAAGGATATTCATACAGTATCACAAAAAGGCAGATAACTGCCTTCTTAAAAGAAACAAGAAGACCCAGTGGAAAGTTTATCTGAATAACAACATAGAAAATATAATTTTACCATTGTATAAAGATGTGGAATGTCCATACTTTGAACAATAAGTTGAGTTCTGTTTAAAGATGATACAAGAGAACTGTAAAAGGTAAGAGCCAGTGAGATAGATTACCTGGAGTATGGCATAGATTTCTTGTGAAGAATTACTTTAATACTTTTTAGCCTAAAAAAAAAATCCTATATTCATATAATATTGAGGGAAGATGTTGGACTTCTTGTCCCTGGACTTTGTAAATACTGAAAATTTACACTGGTTCAAAGCCAGACTTGAGAAATTGATGCAAGAAGGAAAGTCCAACCAGAGCTGTCACATGAAAATTGTGAGAAATCTGAAAGACAAAATCCTGGAGTTTCAGAGGCTATTCTGAAGGATATTCTGAAGAAATTCCTCCTTGCATTTCTTTCGAACATCTTATGTTCCAGCTTATACCCATTGCCCCTTGTCTTATCATTGGATGGAATAAAAGATCATTGATCTGACTTGCTAAGTTCCTTGTCAAAGAGCACAGAGAATATTTTTGTTTCAAAACTATAGGTGATCTCACTATAGAGACTGAAGAGATCGTTGGTAAAATTTGAGATTTGTTTATGTAAGGAAACTGCAGTTATTGATTTTTATTTTCTTCCAAATATCTATTTAGTTTGCACTTCAGTAATTTAAATTCACTTCTTTATCCTAATAATTCAGATACTAATCTTTCCAGGCATCAAGTTTTTGATCTAAAAACACAGTTGTTGGAACAGAGGCTGAACTGATAGTAAGTAGTGCAGTGTTATTTGGGAGAAAGACTTGAGTGGAAGAGGAATTAAGGAAAGAGAAAGCAAACTTAGAGTACCTGTAGTTGCTACTTAAGACTGAAACTTTTCTTAGTTTTTCAATAACTTATTCCCATGAGAATTGTGGCTTTTTGTTTTATAAATTACAGGAATATTGACCTATAGCTGAGTCATTGACCTGTATGATACTAACCCATTCCTAACAGCACGAAATAATAGTTAAGTTGACCCATACTTTAAAAACCAATGCAAAACAAAACTCGAAGGAAACGGAGAATAAAAGGCTATAAAGTTTCACTTAGAGGATTTTTTTTTTGTACAAGTCAATGACCACGTTGAATTAAAAATCAGTTGCGAATATTTTAGATGTTAGGGCTTCATTTATCCAGGGGCATTTGGGAAGATTCATCCAATTTACCAGTGATTTAGTGGCATAATTTTGAAGTGATAATGTGAAAGCTATTGAAGCTTTTACATATTCATTTGGAATTTAAAAGGGCCTGTATTTATTGTTTTCTAAATAAGACAAGTGGAAACCATTTAATTTTACTTAAATCCATCTGAAATTTAGTTTCAATTCACTTTAAGTTCATCAGTGTAGACAGAGTTCTGCACAAAGAAATAGACACATCTGTGCACTCTACCAAGTCCCAATCTGAATTATGCATGTCCTTCTGATTCCTACAGTACTGGTATATCATAACACTTTTATTAGTACATAGGAAATGAAAATACAGAAGGAAAGTATTTGTCATTTTAAGACCTATACTGTTGTCTTGAATGTAGCTAATTGCTTAGTTGATACATAGGCACATGGGCTATGTGCTTGGAAAATCCAGCTCTTGGTGCCATAAATCTTTTGCTGTTGGTAATATTTAGGATGTCATAAATAGCAATGTGAGTCCTTCCTACTCTCATTTTGTAACCTTACTTTTGTTAAGCTGAGGAAAGGAAAAAATGATGTCTTTGCTGTTAACTAAACTATAATAAGCTTTCAAAGGTACTTGAACTAATATGAGAGCATTGTCCTTTCTAGTGTTTGTCTTTCTCACGTGAATATTTGGTGGTCTGTTAACATATTTAAGTGTGTACTTTCAATAAGTAAAATGTGTCTTGCGGATATTTTGTATTAGAGAATAATTCTGCTTGAGAGCTACTAGTATACTATGCAGGTAAAACTTTTATAAGTTTAATTGGCTTGGTGAATGTGCTTCAGAGGAGAGAGAAAAGGAATACAACTTTGTAAAAGATCAAACAAAATACTAGATACAAAGTGTACCATAGAACATAATAGAGTAAAAGAACAGATAATAATTCTGTCAAGACAACGTAGAAGAAATATTGTATTGCCCTTTTGTTGCAGAACAGTTCATGTTCCCATACTTTTGTTCATGATTTTTGTATTATTTACTTTTTTTTGCTAATTTATCATAATAATCATTGTGAGGAAGGACTGGCTGATGCACCAGAGGCTGTGCAACCACTTAGCAAGATCTCAACCAGCTTGAGAGTTGGGCAGAGAGGAACCTCCTGAGGTTCAACAAGGGTTAAGCCTGGAGAACATTAAGGAGGGTGTGTGTGTGGGGGGGGGGAAATCTCATTAACACTTATAAGTATTTAAAAGGTGAGTGTCAAGAGGATGGGGCAGCACTTTTTCCTGTTGTCTCCAGTGACAGAACACAAAGTAATGGACTTAAGTTGGAACACAAATTCAGTTCCACTTAATCATAAGGAAAAACTTTGCTGCTTAGGTGAGGGAGCCCTGGCACAGGCTGCCAAGAGAAGATGTGGCATCTCCTTCTCTAGAGGTTTCCAGACCCTCGTGGATGCAGGTTCCTGATCAAGATGAAGCTGCTTTAGCAGGAGATTGGACTAGATGATTTCTGGAGACTCCTTCCAACATCCCCCCCTCCCACACTGCTCCAATTCTATGATTCTATGATAATTAGAAAGGGTATGCATATACGTCAAAAGTACTATATTTATTGCATCCACTCAATATAGGTGACCAAAATTTTAGAGGAGAATGTGATGAAAAAACAAAATAGAAAAAGATTATGAGTTAAACATAGAGCTTTTTACCTGCCCAGTACTGAGAGTGTTCTCTCAGTTATGACTTCTGTCTTATTCCTCAAAATCCATAGTGATCAGTAAGACACGTTGAACAAATAGAAGTGAAAATATACTAAGGTACTAACAGAGAAGCAAGTTATACTCATTAAAAATGTTCAATAGAGAGGAAATCAGAAACAATTGAGACAAACCTCAGACACTTAGGTGTGACAGAAATGGAGCAAGCGTGTGTTCTGGAAGTTTTTGTATGAATATTTGGGGGAGAAGGGGTAAGCACTTGAGGAATTAAGGTTATTTATTTGTGAGACATGTTCTAATGCTTCTGAAGTGCTAGTTTATAAAAATAAACCATGTTTTTCTCTCTTTTTTTTTCTTTTTTTTTTTTTAACCTGTAAATTTGGGTTATGCCACACTGATGAATAGAAGAGGGAATATGAGAACAAAGCTTAGGCTATTGAGACTCTAGTCAAATTTTAAGTTCCACAGTTATACCTCTCTGTCAATATTTATCTAGAAAATAAAACTTATGGAGGGAAGAAGAAGTTCTTATAAACTGCAATAAGTTTTCATACTTAAGAAGACAAAAACACAAACTAAAATACAAACCAAACTAAACCACAAAATCGCAAATAACCAAAGCCCATAGATGATGTGTTACCATCCTAAAGTGCAGAGTGATTGTGTGATTGGTAGCCAAGTTTTAGTGATACTTCCTGGGAAATGTTAAAAAGTGAAATTTCAGAATATCTGGACTAAATAAGATTGGGAAGTCATAGTGTGTAGTTGGAAACATCCTTTCAAACAGGACTAAGAGGGGGAAAATTCCAAAGGAAGAAAACAACTGAGGACAGGGGGATTAGGTAGAAAGGAGTGACACTTGCTCATGGATAGGTAGCAGTTATGAGTCATTGTTAGGCCAGCTCAAAAGAGGAACCATAAATTAAGAAGGACAGATATTTGGTGATCAGCCTCTTTGCTGTGAGACAGTTGTGTCCTTTGGGGCCCAAGGATGTTCTGTGGTGGGATCCTGATGAGTGGGACCTCTGACTGTGGCGTTCAGAGGTGCCTCCTAATTGCTGGTTACACAGTATAGCAATAGGGAGTGAAAATGGGGAGAGCAATTACAGCCTTTCCTTGTCAGCCTTCCTGTCAGACAGCACAACATTGTCATGTAGGTCTCGTTAAGAGTGCTAGGCCTTGTGGAAGACTGATGGGGAATGAGGGAAATTAGATAAATGCTAATAAGTAATAAAATGGTGGAAGCAGAGTGTCATTTTCTGAAGAGACTGGTGTGAGGATAGAAAAAGGAAGTGAATTTGCTGAGTAATGTGCAGAAGACAAGCAGCTAGTCTGAACATCATATACCTCACAGGAGACTGGTTTAGGAATTACAGCATTTGTTGTCTCAGTTTTCTGAAAGTGTTGCTAGTATTTATGCTGTTATTTAAAATTAACTATATCAGCATTGATTTTTAGCTTTAAACGGCGACTTTAGAGAGCAAGTGAAAAACTGCTACTCGTTCATCTTAGGAAGTAATGTACAGAAAGTGGATTTGTTTCTGTGAGTTACTGTAGAAGCAAACAGACACTTGGTTGGATTTGTGTTTTAGAGGAACATATAAGAGGAAAACATAGTAAATTAACACAGGTGTTACTTTTTCCAGATGTAAGACGTGGTGTCTGATAGGAACTAAAATGAACTTAATGATCTAAAGATTTACTTAAAAAGATGTTTTCCTAATTTTGGGCAAGGCCAAAGATTGTAGGTCATAGTCTACTTTTTCTCTGTGATAATTGCAAAATCCATTACTATCCCTTTGAGGTTTTTTTTTAAATAAAAGACTGCACTAAATCAGAATAAAAGCCTAATAAGTAGATTAGTTAGAACAATAGTCCTCATGAGGATGTTAGATTCTGAGTGTAGCTACTGGAGATAACCCTAAATGCAATTAGGTTTAACTCCCTGTGAGTGTCAAAAGAAGGTAATACCCACTGATACCCCCTTCAGATGATGCGATTTTTAATGTGTCTCGGCATTTAAATTATGCTTTCCTTTGGGCATTAGTAAAAAAGTTGGATTTTTTTTAAAAAAATTGATGGAGAAACAAAGCTTGGAAACTTGGGGTTTAGGCTTTAGTTTTAGATATTTCACATGAAAAAAGAGGGATGGCTCATCTTCCTTGGGGAAAGAGTTTACTGGCCTCATCACAGAATCTCAAGTGCTGAAAGGGACCTTGAGAGAACACCTAGTCCACTGTCAGAGCAGGACCACTTAGAGCAGGTCACACAGGAACTCATCCAGGTGGGTTTGGAATGTCTCCAGAGAAGGAGACTCCACAGCCCATCTGGGAAGCCCCTTCCAGTGCCCCCACAGTGAAGAAATTCTTTCTTGTATTTCTTTGGAACCTCTTATGTTCCAGCTTGTTCCCACTGCCTCATGTCCTGTCACTGGACATCGCTGAGAACAGCCTGTCTCCATCCTCCTGATGCCCGCGCTTTACATAATTATAAACAATGATAAGGTCACCCCTCAGTTTCCTCTTCTCCAAGCGAAAGTGCCCCAGCTAAAGAGCCGCTAGCTGTACCCTTTGTAACTGTATCAGACATCTCAAGGTGGCAACAAACAGGTAAGAAGGAACAACAGCAGATTCAGTAACATACACAAACATCAAGGGTAATGTGATAAAATGTCAATAGATAAACTGTTGATGGATTAATTCTGTTTTTCCTCTAGAAAGACAAAGGGAAGCAGAACCTTTATTAAAGCAAAAATAGACACAGTAACAGAGTCCAAAAATTTGCACATTATAGGGTGTGATATGACAGAAACTGTAAAATTGCAAACTATTAAGATTATTTAACTAATTACCACAGAATAATTTCATTGTATCTAAGACTTTGGTCTCATTTACACGTGAACAACAACAACAAAAACATTAAAAATACTGAAACAGATCCAATATTTCTTTTTCTATATATTCCAGGGTATGCATGTGTTGACTTGTGTTTAAATTCTCATATTTGGAAAATATGGAAGATATTAAATCAAGCTTATCAACCTTATTATAGTATTATAGTTTTGGGAAAATTTACTGGTAACACATCTCTTTTCTTCACTTGCATATTGTTCTGACAATTACCTTTCAGTGGTAATGCGAAAATCTATTCTTTTCCTTCCTAGCTTTTGAATCAAAAGTCTGTATCATCAAAAATAAATTGAACTAACTAGGTATGAGCAAAAATACCTGAAAATGGCTGAGTCATACCACATCAAACTTGAGTTTCATGTGTGGCAAGAAGATGTTTAACCAGTGTAGTAAACTTTGGTTTTTATTGCTCATAACAGTATAACTTGATCCTTAAATTTACTTTTTACCACCAATCTAACAATGTAAAAGTTAGGAGCTATCATTCTTTCACATTATTTCTGTTGCAGCTATTTTAGGTCCAAAGTATTTGTGCTCCTAACAGTTAGCTAGTTTGCTGTGTTACATCTTCAGCATACAAAGTGGTTTCTTTTCTATGGATTTGGTCAGCTGTTTTTATATCTTTTAAAGGTCAATGCATTGGGTTTTTTTTTCTTTGCATATGATAAATTACTGTGATATACAGAATGCATTTTCATTGTGTATTCTGGTGAGATTTGGATGCAATATTGAATTATTATCTTAAATATTATTAAATACTGAGATGCACCAAGTAAAAGCTTTGAACTCTTAAAGGTAGTGAAGAGCAAGAATTGAGGTGACCATACATTAGTTATTAGTCTTACTGCAAGGAAAGTCATGTAAATAAATAAAAATGGGTTTTAATGTTTTCCACTGTATCTGAAAACTCTCCAGTTGTTATTATAAAATTCAATAACAGTTTTCAATTGATTTTATGCTTTTCAAATATAAGAGGATTCCCTAATTTCTTCATGTTTCCAGAATCCAGATATACTTGAATTAGTTGTACAACTAAAAGAAAACCTTGTTTTCTTTTTAGTCAAAGAAAAAGACTGTTTAAAACTAAAGGACTTCATATACATATATAAATCTATCTTTCTGAAGCTGGACAGTTTTTACAACACCAAAAAGAAAAAAAACTTGCCATCCTTGCAACACTTCAGTTTCACTGGTTCATCTCTGGTTGAGATTCAGCATAATGAGCCTGATTATGTTGATAGTTGTTGTAAAAATCATCGTACTGCTGCAGTAACCATGGAAGAACTGATTTATTACAGCTGAAAGTGTCTAGTTTCAAAGTGTGTCTCAAAAACCTGTTTTTAGAAGATGCAAATTATCTCTTAGAAGAATGTAATTTATGGAAACTCTTAGGGACTTCAGGTTAAATTCTAATGCATGGATTATAGCCAAGTTTTTGTGCACTCTGTCCTTTTATGATTACTGATATCAACAGTGGTTGTATGTTCTTCCAGCAAAGTGAAATTTCACTATTACTACTGTTAATCAAAATGTCTTTTTATGTGTCTTTTATTGATAACACAGTAAAACAATTTTCAGCCTCTAAATAATAATGAATAATGTCTTTTTTCATTACTCAGGAATGCTTTGGGTGGGAGGAAGTGAATGTTCTATTGGCTATATTACACCAAAGGTGAATGGAATGGATGAAAACTAGGAAAAGAGCCATCTCTAAAACGTATTTGTTTTATTTCATTTAGATTTTCACACACACCTTTCTGAGAAATTGAAAGACAGACAGACAAGCTGGCAGCAGCTGGCTGAGACAAAGAACTCTCTAATACGTAAGGTTTTTATCTTGCTTAAACTATGTTCCTTGTAAACTTAGAACTTAGTTTAGAATTTGTGGGTTTTGCAGTGATTAATGTGATTCTGTTTGTGTTCTGCTTATTACATATTGTGGGATTTTTATGAATTTGATTTTTCTTGAGTGTTTATGTTCTGTTGAATAGAAACGTCTGTCTTCACTAGTTGTTTCTATTTCATTGCCGAGCATTACCTTCCTGATGTGACTGAACTGAGGAGGAGGGTGGGGTTTTTTCTTGGAGTCTTCACTCGGAGCTGCATTTTCCCTGAGTTGATGTTGCTTCATGGCACAGAGCTCATGACATTAGAGCTAAGACACGTAGGAGATGCCAGGTCTAGGTATAAACAGACATAATTTAAAAACAATATGGTACCTTCATCTAGCAGAATTTTCCCAAAGACAATTACAGGTGTTTTATCCCATTGTGACAAGCTTCTATCTGATACATGTTTCTTGAGCTGTCCTTAAATCTTACCTTTCTAATGAAAAATTTAGTGATACCTCTGTTTATCTTCAGTCTTGATTTGAATTGTTTTGATCTAAGATTTTCTGATTCAGTCAGTCACACTTGGTGTGTCACTGTTTTTTGTCATAGGGACTGTGCACAACAATTGGCAGACTTTGTTGGGGTTTTTTTGTTGTTGTTGTTTTACAGGGAATCATCTCAGTATAGACATTTTTTAAGTACCACTACTCCACGAACACACACACTCCTATCTTTTGTTTCCCTGTGAGTAAAACTCCTTTGGGAGGAAGAGGATGTTTGGAAAAGAGCTTGCAACATACTTTTTAGCAAAAGAAAAATATTAACAAGCTCTAGGAATATAAATCCAAGGACATCTCTAAGGAATTTTAGTACAAAGATAACAGTTCGGTGCCATCTTCCTCTTGATGTTTCTTGAATCTTCACATTTCTTGGCTATATATACTTATACTAACAATATCAGCATGTGCCCATACTGATTTAGCAGGGGACATTTTCTATAAAGTCTGTTGTCCTCAATGCTGCACTTTTGCTTTGTATTTGCCTGCCTAATTAGATTAAAGATATATTTTGATATTTCATTCTTTTCTTCCATTAAAACCATGACCTAGTTGCGTACATAAAAGATACTTTTCCATCTTGGCTTTTCATTTAAGGACTTAAGTAAATATTTTGCAAAATTAGGGCCCTAACCAGGAATAATGTTCTGCTGGCTTAATATTTGCATGAGTCACAAACCCAAGGTTTTCTTGGTCACTCTCAATTAGATATTCTGATATATTGCTTTCTGTAATAGTTTGATTGTTGGTAAAAACTGATGAATGGCATAATGCTTTGAATCTCAAACAAAGTCCGAGCAAATACTGGGACAGTTTCTTATGTGAAAATCTGGGAAGTTCTGAGCAGCTGTGACCATTTCATAGTTAATGCAGCCCAAGAATGCTCAGTGTACTTTCAAACTGGAAATAAGGACCTTTTTTTTTTTTTTTTTTTTTGTATTTCTATGGTTCTTAGATGAGAGGGAGCCACAGCATTTGGTCAAGCAATTAAATTTCCATAATACTGATATAGAATACCAAAAATTGCCAGAAAATTATGTATATGGTTGGTGATAAAGATTAAATTAATAAAGAATGGAAGTGATCTTGTGTATATATATAAATCTGCATTTCTGAGGTATGCATAATGATTAGTTCTGCAGAGGGGATGTTGGAAGAGGTGAAATAAATGAGTTATGCTATTTAGGCCATACTAAATCTCAAAGAGTAATACTTCAGTGTGTTTTCCAGGATCACAAAAAGTATTGCCCTACAAATTGCATTCATCTGAACGTCTTTTCTTATTTGAAGCTTTGAAGCTGTTCATCAAATACTGTTCCCCTTTGGTTTAATTCTTTTCCCCAACAACTTGACAGCCTTCCCAGTTCAAACAAACTTGATTTATATATTGCTTTCTAAGTTTTAGTATTCCGTTTGTTCCAGGATCTAGAAATTAAAAGTGACATCAGAGTATATTAAAAACTACATAGCAACTAAAAAATATTTGATAGTAGTATTAATTCTCACCCCTGATTTGACAATGGGCATTTAAGATAATAAATAATTGAACTGAGAAAAAAAACAATGGAAAAACTTTGTACTTCTTTTGATGAGTATGATAACTTGGAAGTACTAAATCTGCTGTGCCTAGTAAAATGGTTCATTGTGTGCTCTAAGCATTGTAGGAAAGGTGCAGTGATCTGATAGATCCAGATGTGCTGACTGGCTTTGGTGTCAGCCAAATATATTATGTTAATAATTCAAGGGAATTGAACAAAACCAAGCTTTATCTGTTCCTTTTTAGAAGTGCCATCAGATTTTTTACATCAATCTCGATGTTGCCAAAACCAGACAGATGGCCCTAACCTTGGTTTAAAGCCTCAGCTGGCCGAAAATGCATCCAAATAGTGTTGCAAAGCTTTCAGTGTGCATGTTGTGTCAACAGAAGAGGACTCTGTATCACCATAAGTAGAGATCTCAGACTAATTTTCAAGGTACTCAGTCCTCAAGTGTGCTCATTTAGTGGGTGGATTGCTTTGCTATGTGCTAATAAAAATGTTAGGTTTCTTGATCTGTTTAGCCTTTGCTTTGCTAAGGAGAAAGATGCCACTGGTGCAGACCAAGAAGTAATTGGGGAAAAAAAGAAATGCTGAACATGCGTATTATAATGGTCAGTGCTTCAGAAATACAGGCAGATCTGGGTTCAGATTGGAAGGGAAAAGGATAAAAGCGTCCTATAGGAAAATACCTCTTCTGTCTTCTGTTTGAACTAGACCTATGTCTCACATTTTCTGACTTCTTCTTTTCTAAGAGAAGAATTCTTAATAGAGTAAGAAAAGAGAACCAAACAAAACAAAAATTAACACAAAAATATCTCACATTTACCTTGTACTAAGCATTCAGTTAAAAACAAAACCAAACAAACAAAAGAACAAAACCATACCTTTTTGTAGCTATACAATAGTAGAATAAAAGCTCATAGATTTATCAAAATTATAATTTAATGTTTTTAAAGCATTCAGATAGTGTAATGTGGAGCAATATATAGAAGCAAAATAAGTTTATAGCACTCTGCTTACAGTATGATTTGAGCAGCATACTGAAATGTCTTTGCTGCTTATTAAACAATATAAATAAAAGGATCAGTTCCTTACACAGTGTGTACAAGCTAACTTGAACATTAAGTGCAATAGAAGACTTAACAAAGAGGGAGAAAGGACTGAGTCAAAGAATTTAAAAGCTTATTACTATGCACCACGAGTAGTTGTCCAGGCTTTTGGTTTTTCTACTCTTTCCTATCTTTTTTTTTTACATTGCTGCCATTGTCATGCAGTTTAAGCATCTTTGCTGTTCCTTTCACCATGACAACTTGGAGTAAACTGAACACAGAAATTTGGATGTTGTAGTGGATTCCATAGTCTTTGAATTCATGTATAATCCTGTCAATAGCAAAAGGAGATTTAAATGACCGTAGGTTTTAAGCTGTATGTTTGATAGGTTGCTGCATCAAGCATGCAACTCTCTCATAGATCTATGGTAATTTGTGATGTGCAAGTTAAGTTTGTAAAGTAATTTTGAGACATTATCAATTGAACAGTGATTTAATGAAGATATGGATTAATGTCCTTTTGGTGGGGAAGAAAATGTATTGGCTTTTGTCCTATGCTTATAACATTTAGGTACAAAACGCAACTGGTTCTATGGGGATTAGATTTAAGAGGATGATCTCTCTATGGCATGACATTTAAAATCATCAGTGAGACTGGTAGAATGATGTCCAATACCTTTCAGATATAAATAAGTTATTTTACTTTGAAAATTATTTTTAAATACTATGGATACTGTGGATAGCATTCATAATTCTCTTTCAATCACAACAGTGATGAATTTAGTTCACTTAGCTGCTTTCAGTGTGGATTTGCCATACTGAGGATTATATGGATTTGTATTTCTAGGAGGTTTTTTAGGTTTCCATTTTAATGGAAATTGTTTCAAAAATACACGAGCAAAACCTGGTTTTATCATTGGATTTTAGCAAGGATTTCTTTAAATAGCTAAGTCTATGTTGTACAATTGCTCTTCATTCAGCATACTGTTAAGAAACAAATAGAGAATATAAACCACGAAGTCAAAATTATGTGATATAATAATGGGAATACAGGGAATTCTGAGGGGGTAGTGAGACTCTTTTGCATATTGGGTCCTAAAAGAAAACCAGCTGATAGTTTTACTGAGTGCCTGTCCTAGGAGCAGACTTAGCACTTGTTACAGAATTTGTCTTGAAAACATCAGTATTTGAACTAAAGAATTTGCAAATTTGCTTGAGAAACAAAACAGATTGTGTGTTGAAAGACTGAACTGCTCACAAAATACTCGATCATGTCAGATTTATACAAACTGATCTCCTGTGTATTGCACCACATCCTAGAAAACTGGAAGCCACGAAAATAAGAGCTTGTATTTTAAGGAGTTCTGTGACAGCTTATAAAAAATAGCTTTTCCACTTTTTATATGAAACTTCTACATTAAAGGAACTGATGAAATAGGTGGTAATTTTTAACACGAGCAGTGACAAAATAAACACCATCTGCTAGTGTTGACTTATTCCATAGCATTATCATGCTGGCTGATTTTATTTCGCTTTTTTTCAGAAATAGTTAATGACACATCTGCTGTGTGGTGGAGGTACATATTCGGTGATTAAATGTGGACCTAAGTTTAGGGAAAACAACAATAAAACTTTTCCAGGAAACTGAAGGAAATATCAAACTACTAAAAGGAACTTTAAAAATACGTAGCTATGTTGATGCTTTATTCTTTATTTTCATCTAATTTATTATTGCTTAAACCCCCATCTATTTGTTCTTTAAAAATACCTGGAAAAAACCATCTCATTTAGTCTATCTTTTACCAAAGTAAAAATCTTGCCACAATGACATTCTCATCCTCTAAGCAAGCCTAGTTTTCTGTCACATCCATGAATCTGAGGCTGTGGAGACAGAATGGGTTCAGGTGTTGTGTGGGATCAGAGTCAGATTTGCTTACATGAGAGAAAGTATTTAAGGGAGCATAATGTACGGTGCCATTATGGCAACTCTAGAGGAAAATAGTGAGATTTGTCTCAAGATCTGGTTGAATATTGTAGAATATGAACTTCTACATACATGCAGAGTTCATTTCCTTTATAGAGTATGTCTTTACCCTGTAAAGCTCTGTGAAGCTTTGTTCCAAAGTAAGGTTGTAAAGACAAGATGTAATCATTTGTTGCCCTTGGGTTATTGAGACAAAGATATATAATTCGTGGTGTTTTGTGTTGTGGCATGTTTTCTTCCCTTTGGTAGAGCTTGCTAGTCCTGTTGTTTTGAAGATTCCTCTTCTGTGTTCCTGAAGAGTGATGTCTTCCAGAATTATCCCAGTATGTCCTACCTTTTCCTTTTCAGTCAGCAATTAGAAGTCTTTGTTGTGGGGATTCCTATTTAGCTTTTTACTGCACAGGCATTAACATAATGATCCACTCTACAAAATCCAAGCAGTTAGGCTTTTAAACCTGTCTTTACTGTGCCAAATCATATGTCCCTATGCTGTTATCAGTATAAGTAGATTTGAATAAATCAAAAAAACCCTAAATGTCTGGGACTCCATATGGATGGGTGGATATTTAGTTTTAAGACTGCAATTAAAGCCATGGGTTGGAAACTTTAGGGGAAAAATCCACCAAACAAACCTTTGGCTACTTTATTCTCTCGCAGGTAATAAAACCAGATGAACACCACTGAAACACGAATTTGGACTCTTTGTCTAAAACTAAAAGTAGAATGTGTTCTCTTCCTTACACTAAAGTCAGTGTAATGATATGAAATACTTCTCCTTCTTACATGGTTTCCCAAAGTGTTTTGATGAGTTTTGCAAGTAAAACTGTATACAGTATAAAAAGAAAAATGTCTGAAAGAAAAAAACAATTCCTTTTGAAGTTGTTCTTTTGTTTCGAGTCCTGAAACACACAGCGAGCATAAATGTAGCTTTGCATCCTCTCCATATGAACACTGGCTAAGGAAATATTGATAGAAGTGCATTGAAGGGTTAAACATCTGTACCTGTAGTTATGTTAATACTTTCATTCACGTGTCATTCAATTTATTATTTTAGTAATGACTGTTTAGAAAAGCAGGGCCTGTGAAGTTAATATGCAACTAATGTTAATTGTTCTGATAAAAGAAAAAAGAGCAATCTGACTTAATGCTTTTTTGTCTTTATAGACTACATTGTAATTAAAAATTGGAATGAGAATTCATGACTTACACTAAATGTGTACTGCGTACATTAGATTCTGAGCACTTCTGTGCTCCTTAGCAGCGATAAACACATCTACATAAGTTAGATACTTGCATGACAAACCTTTTGACTTGACCTGATCTGCGCAAACAGTGCATTTATGAATTATCAAACCTTTTTGAAAGACAGCCTTATGTATGTGTATTATCATTTATGTTAATCTGAAACATTTCTCAAGCTGCTGTGCATGAAATTAGGGTGAAGAATCCCTTACTTATTCATACCCATATGTATACTGTGAAACTTGAATAAGGAGGGAGACAAGAAAAACTAGTTTTAACAGAAATATATACATATTTTTTTTATACTGGTACCATAATTCCTTAGTTTAGGTTTTCTCACATGCAGACCTAGGTTAAAAGTGGAAGGAGCCTGACTGGTGTTTCTTTGTGAACTTCATAGCTTGCTTTTGTAGGCACTTTTTTCTTTTTGGATCATGGACTGGAAATGTAATCTATTTTATTCCAAACTGGATCTGCATCGGGGGCAAAATTTTTGTAATTTTTAATTGATACCATTATGCATTCTATTTTTTAATATGGAAAGCAATGAGGAAATGATGACAGTAAGGTTTTTTTGAGCTATGCTGCTTGCTAATTCTTTCCTGTATCAAAGATGTTTCTTTTGACGATTCATTACTGTATTCAGAAGTTGTCAGTGGAAGGCCAAGCATTTTGCTAGCAATGTAGGTAGTGGATGACCTTATTATATGTGAAGAATGATATCTTTTTGGGTAACAAAGCTGAAAAGCTGACTTACATGGTATACTTCTTGATATTCATTCCATTACTGGGCTGAGTTCAGTATTTTCACCCAACTTCACAGTATTTCTGCCAGTAAGACAAACACATCTGGTAATACATTTTCACACTTCTTTGGTGTTGGTTTCCTTAAACAGAATTGTTAGCAGTTAGTATTTGATCATGATATAATTGTTTTGATTTTGAGTGATGATGCAGTGGAATGAATGTGTTTCAGAGACAGGCTTTTCCATAGTGTATGTTCTCAGAATCAGGCCATGTGTGATTGTAGTTGGTTCTTGTTTGTTTGTTTAGAATAAAAGCTTTGTTGTCTCAATCAGAATCTAGAGTAGGAAAATATTATTCCTCAAATCCCATACAGTTTGAATAACCTGGTCATGATTAATGGAAATATTAGTGTGATGTTAATGCCAGGAGACCCCTGAAAGGACTTACTGATACTTACTGACATCATCTTTTTTTTTTTTTTTTTTACATAAGCTGTGATTTTTATTTGATTAAATAACATGTAGAAATAGAAAATTGAGTGCATTTTGGAAAATTAAGTAATCTGCAAATAGGATATCTTTAGATAGCAGAAATCTTCATCTGTTACCTTGCAACACCTTCAGCCTTCTTTGAACACTTTGTTAAGGACAAAACTGTACTACTGCCCTCCCTCCTCTTTGCACTGAAAGGATATTTGGTGATGGTCATTAGTAGATGTTGCCCTTGAGTTTTGATTCTGTAATTTGACTTTGTCATCTGATAATATCATAATTTTGGGGAACTTATCTTGGTGCTTCTTTTCTGTAGTAAAAACAGCTTGTGCAAGCTCCCTGACAGCTAATTACACAGTACAGACTGAACAGCCACATGTTCTAACTTACCAAGTGCTTGGTTTAGTCACTAGAATTGACATTTTCAGAGTAATAAAAGGCATCTCTTCTTTTAGCCACTGTCAGGCCTCATTCTCTTTATAGAAAGCCTTGTCAAAAGTAACAGAATTACACTTGCAGTCAAACTTCTCCTTTCTTTCTACTTTTAGCAATAAGGTTTGAATCCCTCATTTCATAGATGGAACTCAGAGCCAGCTTCATGGTAGGTTGGTCTCTCAACATTATGTCTGAATAAAAGTTACTTCTGTAAAAAAAATGTGAGCTCCATGTCTTAAAGGCAGTATTCAATACACCTACATTTTTATGGCTTAGATTTAGAGTTTGTCTCAGTAGTCTCTTGAATATAGGAAGAAATTAAGACTAAAGCAAGAAATCAAGACCAGAATTGCCTTGACTGCGTGGTAGTGCTACATGAAATAAACACTAAAAGATTCAAATGCTGCACAGGCAGAATTGAAATGAAGAAAGTATGTTTCAGCTAGATGTAGGTGAATCTAAGGAAGATAGAATTGATGTGTGTTGAATTGTTTTTTCATTTTCTGAGCCGCTTCTGTGATGCATTATTGGCATTCCTTTTAAGGTGTCTCAGAGTTGGTCAAGTCTGCAGATGTTAGGAAGCAATGTCGTTTCAGGTGTGTGTGAATGTTAATACTGCTAGATAACTAATAAAATATGAATGGAAAAGTACTGCCAATGCTACGTATGACCAAAAAAAAATGATATTTGCTTTCCTTTCCTTTGCTTTTTCAGATATGTCTTCTAAATCTGTGGTGGTAGTAGAAATTGTGTCTACTTTTGTCTCAAAGTTTGATGTGAAGTAATGGAGAAGGACAGGAATATCTTTTGAATACACGGATATGCTAAATACCTGTGGAGAGTCATACAATCAAAATTTGAAATCAGTAAAATCTAAGCAGTTGAGCTGCCTTATATGAAGGAAGAATGTTACATAAAAACAGCTGCTTCTGTTCACCTTCAGGGATTTCAAGTTGAAATCACTCCTGAGCAGGAGTACTTGAGTTGCAACTGGTTCGATTGAGGATATTTTAACTTTGTATTTTAGTGATGATGATAATCATTTCACTGGGACTTCACAGTGGATTAGCTGTCTAGAGTGTGAAGCTGAGGTGAGAAGTAGTATTTGGATTAGTAAACCATTAGAACAGATCTGTGATCGTTTTACTGGAGTAGGTTGTTGGGGTACAGGCATTACTATAGCCTGAAACCTTCCTAGTGTGTTCGTTTCTCCATGATTTAGCTAGGTGGTATAATTATAGAATGCTTCTACCTTTGCTTTCTTTGTCAAATTAATGTAGGAAAGTACATTTTTAACTTGTGTATGTCAAATGTGAGTAGTCTACTTTTAATTTAAACTCGATTCTTAATTTGGTTCTTTGACCAGCTTATGCTTCTTTGTGTTATTTTACATGACAAATTAGTATTTAGAAATTCCCTTTCCTTCAGCTTCATTGTTCTCATTTTAGAAATAACTCCTTCCATATTTATAGTTTTTTTCTAACTTCAACCCAAGTTAGGAATTCCAGGTTGAGAGTTCCTGGAATTCCTGTTAAATACAAACTTTCCAGAAAAACTGAAAGGTCCCTTTGAAGGATCTTGAAAAAGGTCTCTTATAGTTCACTTTCTGTTACATTATGGATCTTGACAAACTTTAATTTCAGATATGCCTTTTTCATTCTAGAATGTGCAGTGAGTTACTCGAGATCAACCTTAGTCGTAGTCATAGATTTTTATGAGTAAGTACCTAACTTTAAGATTATAACCTTTGGCCAGAGTACTGGCATGATGAATGTACTCAACCTGTGGAAAACTGCTCTGTGTTTTTAATATATTTCCACTAAAACTGCCAAAAGTAACCTCAATAAAGAGAGAGATTGTTTATTTTAAGCTCCATTGACACAAGAAGTTTTTAAGAAGCCTTCTTGTTGAGGAGACACAGAAGCATAGGATGCTATGGAAAATTTAGATAAATTTGGTAAATTAGAGTTTTGTTTTTTTCCCTCTATGCAAGTCCTTTGTGTTTAGCTGTTTTCTGGAGCTATAAGGGTTTCTATGAAACTGTCAGTGTTCAGGTGCTGTTACTTTCAAAAGTGTCCTACCCAATATAGCAATGATCTCCCAAGAGAGTAATACAGGGCACACCACTGTTCTGCTTATCTTGTCATAGTTGCCTACTCCTTTTATTTTTCAAGTGTGCCATAAATTTATACTGTCTAAGTTTAAGTCTCTTGGCATTAAGATATGAAAGCAAGAATTATGTCTAAACCTGACTCTCAAAGTAAGATAAATAATACACCATGCGTAGCTTAGCCTGTATCATCAAAACTAGAGATATGTGTTCAAAACCTGTTTATTCTTACAAGCACCTTTCCACGTTACTGTCAACTGGTATTTGCAATAACATACTTCTGTCTGTCATAGATGTTTTGCCTTTTTCATTTACATCATCACATGCTGGAAAATGAAGTTAGAGTAGAAACAATATTTTCATAAACCCCCAGACATCTTTTTGATATTTGAGTTTGGTTTGTTTGGGTTGGATAGAAAGCAGTTTCATATATAATTTAACTTTGATCCTTTTGTAGTCAATGGAGGCTAATCTAGAATATGATCCATTTCAGCTTTTCCAAAATGCATGTGCAAATGAAAACAAAGGTCTATAAATTGGGACTGCAACACAAGTTGTGCTTTCCTGAGTGGCCACGCTAAGAGCCATAGTGTATAATTGATCTATGCTAAATACGCACAACATGCCCAAGATGTACATGAGTAAACTAAGCAGTAAACATACCCTAGCAGCTGTTTCAACATAATTTTTTTTTCAATAAGCTGAAGAAATTGTTGAAAGGGAGTCCAGCGTACACTTTGTATTGGATTCTAATCAGCCAGTTAAGGGACTCAACAATTAGTACACTAGAGGTTAAAATTAATCAAAAACTGACAGAACTATGTTGAAAGCAAGCAGTCTATAAATTGACTGGAACTGTACTTAGGTTGTTGGGTTTCTTTTTTTAGCTGGGAATATAATATACATGTTTTTTTTAAGTTAAGTATAAAAGCAAAGCACATAGATTCTCCTGCTTGTATTTAAGTACAGCATCTGTCCTTCCTGTATAATAGTGCCTACAGTTCTATCTGCACTGGTTTTCTGTTGTTTCAGAAACCTCTGAAGTATATGATATTTGGTTCCCATGAGTCTTAACTATCTGCCAGATCATAAATTTACCCCAAAGTGTCTGTTTCTGCAGCTGGGTTAGGAGATGGTTTTCCTTGGCAGAATCAGGTGTTTATTTATTTATTGTTTAGTTCGACAAGCCAGTTAAGCTTTGACATCTAGAGATGTCATTGAAAGAGTTTTAAATGTATCTTCATAAAGCATGGAAACTGATCAAAGGTTAAGGGGCTAAAAGCTAATTAATTAAAATGAAAATATCCTATTCTTCTTTATATGGTAAAAGCAGAGGATGTCGTATTTGCTCGTTCAAATGCAAGACTCTGAATTTAAGACCTGCATTTCTTGATGGTAAGAATCATTTATTCTTTAGATTAATTCTTACTCTCTAGGTTTTTTGTTTGTTTATTCTTTTATCCACTGGAAGCTTAGGCACAGACAGCACCATGATAACCTTTTAACAGTTTGATTGTGTGAGACTTTTAGGGAGGGGAAAGAGAGATTCCAGTTGTCGTTAAAGTGGAAGAAGGCATTAGTCATTCAGGTTTTTGTGTCATAGAAGGTACATGCAGGAGGAGATACAGAGGTGATATTGAACTTTGTTATTTATGTGAATTAAAGTTCTGTAACTTGGTCCTTGTATTAAAGTGTTATTTTATTTGGAAGTAAGTATTTTATCTTGTAAACAATAGGAGGAGGGAGTACTTTATGCAGCAGTGCATCTGCTGACCGTGTTGGCATAAGTGGCACATATTTGTGGTGCGACAAATTAGTTCATTATTGTTTCATCATTTCTTTCTGAAGAAGAAAAAACATACCTCAATCAAATGTCAGCATTTCTTGTAAATATAATTTGTTATTCAGAAGCTAACCTGAAAAAACATTTGTGTTTAAAAACAAGTAGAAAAACTGAAAATGAATTAGTAGTTAACATACTAAGAACTGCTAAAAACATAAGAAATGGAGAAGACACGTCTGTATTTTGAAATCATTGCTTCCAAAGTTTTTATATGAAAATGACAACTATTTCATTAATATATGCTCTATTCATACATGTTCACGTTTCTTCTCCCATCCATATCAGGTGTAGATTGAGAGAGTTAGGATTGCTGGAGGATAATTAAAAGTGGTGACACTTTTGTTATTCATTGAAGACTTCATTCTGATGGAGATAAATGACATATTTGGGGTTATCGGGAAAATGTGATTTCATCACTGAATGGGAGAGCTTTGAAACAATCTTACTGATTTGCAAAGAAGTTATAAATGTGGCAGATGTGATGAAGATAAATATTTATTCTAATGCTTGACCCTCTGACACTGGAGTCATTTGAACATTGCTGTCATCTACTTCATATAGGTTTCAGTAAGTAACAATTTTTAAATTCTAGAAATAGTCTCCCTCATTCATATAAAAACACACAGCTTAATTTGCCAAAGCATAATAACATAACCTACACACAAAGAAGACTGATTGTTTTTGAAGTGTCCAAGTGGGAGAGATTCTGATGTGCTTGTGCCAACAAAATTTAGACCCCTTATGTAGTCTGTAACAAAGGAATGGGCTCTAATATCATCTCTTCCTCTTTCTGCTTCTGTGAGAGGCACCAGAAATAGGTGTCAGAAGTTACAAAATATGGATATTGCTATCAAGCACAAAACTAAGAGGGAAGGGTACTTAATGTAACTCCTAGATTCGTGGTTTGTACTGGAGGACCTTGAGTGGTCCCTTTTAACCTTCATTGTTGTACAAATCTGTATTACTATCTCCTTATAGATCTCTGTGGCATAGAAAGAAGATATAATTAATTTGTGTGAGCCCTGTAATTTGTTTCATGAAATCATAATTGTCTTTACCTAAGTTTAGTCACTTTGCTACTGAGCCTTTCCACATAATTTTTCGGAACTTCCCATCAATTCAGAACCCGGATTATTGCCTGGTCCACTGTGTTGCTGTGGGTTATTCCATCAATATAAATAGCAAAGAAGTGAAGACACACCATTCTGAAGTAAATAACACCTGTATCACAGACTTCCAGTGTTTCCCAGAACTGATCTCATGAAAGTCATTAAAAAACCCCATCTTACCACAAAATTAGAAATTACCCTGTAAGGAAGTTAATTAACACGATCTAAAATAAATCCTCCTGTACCCCCTGTGTTATATATGAGAGAATGGGCTGATCTTTTTCTGTATGGCATGTATTTTGTAAAACTGCAAGGTGGGAGGGAAGGTCAGCAGTAATAATTGCTTTACAAACTGGCAGACCTCCAGTACTGGAGCAGAATTTTAGTTCAGAATGTTTTGTGTGAATTTGCAGTGGAGAGGCTGGTGCTGTGCTAGGTTTCACAAGGCAACTTAAGTTCACTACTAGAGATGTTACTTTACTACTTGACTGTAAAAGGATTATGATAAAAAATTGATATTTCTTGTTTTTTATCAGACAATAATCCACAGCTGGCAAATTGTCCCATTTGTGTACTGTCCTGAAGCGTTGAAGTAGACATCTACATGTATTTTCAGAATATATTATTGAAGATATAAATATGGCCATGGGAATAGAACCACAAAGTTTTACACATACTCCTCACCCTTAAGTTATGAAGGTTTTCTTAGCTTTCAGGGTTTGGAGTGGCTCTTCATAATGTGTTATATATTTTCTTTGTTATTCATTGCTATTTCTTTTCATTTTCGTTGAAGTGAGTAGCTATGGTTACTGTATGGCTACTTCAGTCCCTTGCAGTGAGGTTGTGAGGGTTTTTAATTGTTATATGATGTATGTTTTCAGACTGTAGGAAGCTTTTTTTTTTTTTTCAGCTTCCAGCCCTAACTTATTTATTGTGAAAGGAAAATTTGATCACAGACATTCCGTAACCCTGCCTGAAACAACAGAATTTGGTAAAAGATAATGTTTGACTAATGATGTTAAGCCTTTTGAGAAGCACGTATTCTTTTTGTCAAGTGATTAGAACAGAGAGAGAGAAACTGCTTTAGTAAAGCCTTTCATAGTTGCAGGTGAGTAAGAGAAATTGAAAACTTTCACAACTAGTGCTGTAGTGGTTAGACTACAGCAGGCCAGCCTGTTTTGGGAGAACTCAGATAATATCTGATAGGGAAAGGAGGTAAGAGAAAACTGAAATAACAGCACCAGTGAGACATTTCTTAGTGCTGGATGCATTTGCTAGGTATTCATCAAGATAAAATTGAACAGAAATTGTTAGACTCACTTTCACCCTAATCTATAGCAAAACAATTGTTGTTTATAGTATGTGTAAAGGGGTTGGAATCAATTGTGTGAGCTCCTCTGTCCTGCCTTACATTTTGTTTACAGAGCCATGAGGTCAATTTCTTTAAAAATAAATAAATAAAGGAATATTGCTTAAACCACTCAGCACTGCTTTGTGAGCAAAGCAGCAGCAAACATCTAGCATCCATATGGGGTGCCTGCTAACACTGGATGTTTTCCAGGATTAGTCATGTTCTCTCATGGTGAGTGTAAGGCTGCCTTTCTGTGCCACACCATTCTGTGCTGCTGTTGCTGCTGGCGTAAGGTGGCATGGCATTGAAAGAGGGTTTATGTGAGACTTGACAATATCAGGTTAATGTCTGACTGCCAGAGCAACTTGTTTGAGCCACAGGAGTCTACATTTAAATCAAGAAAGTCATTAAGCTGTTTCATATTAGAAGAGAAACTAATAATTTCAATGAAATTTGTAATATTTTCATACTGTGCATGTACACTCATACAAAACTCTCACTAATCTAGTTACTTTTCTATTATTTTTGTGCATGTTCCTGATTTTTATTGAAAAAGCCACCTGTGTAGTTAGTATATGTAATTTAGTTCTTGTTCATTGCTTAGTAGCTAAAAACCAGCAAAAGCAAACAACAAAATTGACCCACTTCTTCCTGATAATGGCTTGTGGTTATCAGTAAAGCAAATATTTAAAACTATAACTATTGACAACCTAAATTACAGTTTTGATGCATCAGTCCATGTGCTGCAGGCTGCCTGATCAATGCCTTCCCGGCACATTTAGATTGGAGGTTTTTAAAGACATACAATAAGATGAGAAAGAAAGAAATTGAGGAAAGAAGATATACGTATGCTGAAGGGATAGAAATTAGCTTGAATTCATGGGAGGGATGGCTATTCAGAAGTACAACATGTTAGACGTGCGACATTTTATCAAAGGTAGTGGTTATAACAGCTATTGAAAAGAACACAAAGCTGACTGGAACAAATAATAGAAGGGTTTTTACAGTGTTAGAAAATATTCCCATTAAGTGAACACAATATGCAGGAGCAAACATATGGATCGGTCTCATTAGGAGCAAAGACAGTTGTTTGAGATGAACCTCAAAGGGAAGAAGAGAAGTGGCATTTCACTTCTGGAAAGACAAAAGAATAATGGGGTTAAATTAGAGCAACATCACATTATCACACTGGTGGAGCTTAGACAAAGATAGAGAATACAATAGTCAGTATATGTGGCAAAAACATGGAAAAGAAAGAATTGAGTGTATTACAGACATAATAAAGTTTAGTTTGTTTCTCAGTGTTACAGTGTTAGAAAGCGCTTTTCAGTGGTTTTGGTGCTATGGCTCTGCAGTGTGGGTAGTGTTGGTTCCATGGACAGTGCTGTCAAGCAGAATATCCACCTAGAGACCCTCAGCATTGAATGTAATATTCCTTTTAGTCCTCTCATTAATTACTTTTCTTTTCTTTTTTAATACATGTTGGTTGCTAAAACCAAATCAGTCCTCATTCCTCAAGCTGAACGCCTAGATTTTAATTGATGAACTGGAGGCATTCAGGTGTCTTGCTTCCACTGCTTTTTAGTTACAATAGATTGGAGCTGTTGGTAACTTGTACATTGAAATTTGTCAGCTCTTCCTCTCGTTGAAACTGATATTTCTGTGCCTGACTGATGACCCTTCACTATACAATATATATGCACTGTGTACGGAAGGAATATCACTTCCTAGAGCATTCTCTAAGTGGCCCTTTTAAAACAAAGCATGAGAAGACCTAATTCCAGGTTGGCATCTGAATTTCTATCAATGCTAACTCAGTGTTAATTGGTTAACTAGATCGTAGCAAGTACAATAGGGAAAAGAAACTGTAGAAATAGAACTCCATTTGTTGTCTTTTTGCCTTCATCACTTCAACAGGTCTGTGAATGTTGTTAGGTGTTTGCAGGGGCACAGAAGACAGGTTTGCTATGTCTGATGTAAGACAATTTCTCAGACAAGTAGGCTTGTATTTTTCACATTGAACCCTAAATCAAGCAGACAGGCACTCTTTATCATCCTCTGCTTAAAATAAATAAATTAGTCACAGCCTTTTCTACACTGTGCTTTTCAGCTCCTTTGTCAACAAGGCTGGTTATCTTATGTACTGTGTTCCTTTCTTTTGTTGAATCCACCAGTTCACTTTTCTTCTTTCTCTCTCGCTCCCTGCAATTGTATTCCCTGCATCTTAAATAGTTCATTTAAGAAGTTCATTCCAGAGGAATTTTGATATGATCTCCCATTATGGAGATTTCAATCTGTTACACAATCACGATTCAATCTGTTAGCTCGTTAAGAGTTTAAGAGTTCTTTTAGGCTTTAAGAACTTTATAACAAAACGAAGCAATTTTACGTGCAGTTACCAATACAGAATAATATTTACAGTAATATTTTAATAAAAATACAATTACCTGCCAAGGTAAGATATTACATAAACTAAGATGAAAATTTAAAGGATCCAAAGATAAAACTTAAAAATTGCAAAAAATCAGAGTTACATCTAAGCATTTTAAAAAATACATGCCTTAATATTGAAAAGAAAAGAGAATTCTGTGTGAATGGGAGAGAAGAAAGATGTTCTTTCAGCTTCTGGAAATCACTTTTCTGTAGCTGGGATACATACTGTACCATTATACTGCCAGGTGCTACGATATCGTGCTGCATGTAGTAGGGCTGGACTGTGTAAAACAAAGTAAAAATGATTCCTGTATCTAAATATTGATAGTGCTAGTGTAGGATATACTACCTCACTTGAGATTATGTTGTGACCACTAGGAATTATCAATCTGACTTTGTTTGATTTTTTTCAATTATCAAAAAAAAAAAACCCCACCAGTAAGTTGTTGTTTTGGGAGTATTTAAGCACAGTAGGAGACTAATGAATTAAACTTTCTCAGGCAAAAAAAATCCTCTCTAACCAACGTTTCATCTTCTGCAAGTACAGAATACATTTCACATGATGGGATGTGAATGCCTTGAGTAAAGAGATTAAGGTTTGAGCATTTTGTTATCTTAAACATCTATTACATAGTTGCAGCACCTGAGTGGATTGACAGGACAGAACCAATTGTTTATTCAGAGACCTGTATTAACCTTGTCTCTCAGAATTGGAGGCATTCACAGTCTGTGATGAGACAAAGAGCTTGGAATTAGTCAGTTACCAAGTTTTGTTTAAAATGAAATATTTTTGAAAATTTCTAAAACAATTCAATCCAGGATGCACTTTAGAGGGAAGAAAGCAGGAACAGAAAGTATCTGTAATGAAGGATAAGTCCTTCAATCTATAGCCAAAAGTTATTCATGAAATTTAGCTTGTGAATTGGAGAGGTAGTCTGAAAGGTGTGCAGTTCAGATAGGATAGCAACTGTTTGATCCTGACAGGGGAAAAAAAAGGGATATCAACTCTTGAAGAGTTATGTCTTCAGCATAACCCTGTCTTGGTCGTTAACATGAGGCCAGTCTGAAGTTATTCGGTCCTTTCTCACGTTGCCACTATGCCTACAATGTCTGGCATAACAAAAAGGGCTATTTTAGGATTCCTTCCCAATGAATTGTTGGTGAACTTTGCCCTTCTAAAGAATATACAGAGAATGGCAGAAAGATGCAGGAGAACACTGAATACTAGATTTAGGGGATAAATACAAGCTGTCAATTCAACTGGAGCAGTTGAAAAAGGTGTAGGTTCAGTTTTACCCTATCTCTCGTCAGGAGGCAGCTGCTACGTCACGTGTGGGGCACTAAGGAAGAGCTCCAAGTTTGTTTCTGTAAATATTTGGTGAGGGGAACTCAGATGAAACCAGATTTAAAAAAAAAAAAATCACCTGTACTGCATATGTTTATAATACTTTATTGGTTCTAATGTATTCCAGCAAATTATATGCCATGGCTGTCTTGCATCGAACTATGACACTTCTTTTTCCCAAGATCACTTTGTAGCTGCAGCCATTCTTATGCACCAGAGGTAGAGCTTTTCTGCATAAGGGCACTGAGCTTGATTATTTTCTGTTAAGTAGAGTGATAAACTTCATTTTCTTTGATTCATGAGTAATATTTTTAAATGTGATTTCAGTTCAAGCCAAAAATATTTTTATGACAGTGTTTACCATCCTTCTTATAACTCTGCCAGTAGATCTTGTGAGTAGAAGGAAAAATGAGTAGTTGTGGCTGGGTCAGAAAGCAGGAATTCACAGAGAACTCCATGTTCTGTGTTGCATCCAATGAGTTTTGTCTTCCTTTGAAACAGGAGCGACCTCTGTGACTGAGTACCAAGGAAGTTCAGAAACCTCTAATTTTCCTTGAAATCTATTTTTATCTTGATCAAGGGTGAGAACAGTTAAAAAGTACCAGACTGACAGTATAGAAAGTCTAAAATGCCTTTACTGAATGGTGCAAACACTCTACAGCAGATTTTAAAACTCCTCTGTTTTTTAGGACTTTGTCATGTTTATGGTATGCAGCTTGTTACAAGGTATGGTGTGAACATGTTAACTTCATTATTCAATTCAATTTCTAAAAGAAATTATAGTAATTTATGAATCTCACTGTAAAATCATAAAGTTTAATTAGCATCAGTGACTTCTACTGTCCTTGACAATACCATTAGCATTGGGAGAAAAATAGTGGCTTAATGAGGAGAAAATATTTCCAATATTAATTCAAATACCTATATAAAACATATGTAAATGTATGTAGATATGTATATGTGTACTAGAATTATTTTATGTGAGGCTAGATGCATAACCAAGGGTAAAATCACTTTCCATGGTTCACATTTTAAAGTTAAGGACTGACCTACTGTCCAGAAGCATTTTAGAAGTACTCAGAAAAAAAGTAATATAAATCCATGGTGTCTAATGCCAGAAGACTTTTTGGAAGGTATGCACAAAATCCTGTAGGTACAGTTTTAGTACCACATGTCTGCAAATACTGTAAACTGCTCTCTACGAAAAGTTTTAATGACTCAACTCCATTAAAAGTTGATGCACAGATCCCGTCTCTATGCCAGATCCCTCTGATTTGTGGAAGATTCCATCTGGGAATTTCTACTTGCATGAGAAAAACTAGAAGTAGGGAAGGAATTGCTTTAACACTTGCAGATTTGGCAGGTTTTCCCAAGGTCTCCTACCACAAAGAATTAAGGAAGGTAGGGAGTTAAAACATTCTCAGATCTCACCCTGTTAAATCTGTCAATCATGTTGATTATTGTCAGTTTTTAACAGCTTTGTTACACACGAAGAAGGTAATATTTGCACATTTTATACCATCCATCAACTGAAATGGTACCCTTTGATTCCAAAAAGTATTTGACCCTCAACAGGCAGTTACTTCTACTTAAATCAGAAGGCAAATGTGTGGAGGTGGTTTCACGAGTAAAATAACATTATAAAACATTTTAAAGTGGAGATAGGAAGGCAGCAATAAACACAGATTTTAAAAGACATATATTTTTAAGCACTTGTCAGAAACGTTAACCTGGTGAGATGTGGAAATGTCAGACACATTACATGTGCAGGACGTGCATTTGGCATTTTGCTGTCAGCAGGGGAGTTCTTCTACAACTAATTCCTCAGGAACCACACGCTGAGTCTGTCTGCAGGGAGGAAGAAGGGCTAAGGGTAGAAGCATATATTGTTTATTCTGTGGAGGTGTATTACAGGATTTTTTTTCTCTTCCAGGGACGACCATGAGTTGTGTCAGTCATGCTGTATGATAATTTTCTGGAGCTGGAATAAAATCTGTGGTTTATGCAAAACATGAGTCAAACTGTGCAGTTCACTAGTCTCACAAATGGACAAATACCAGTATGCTACATATAAAATAGGTTTAAAAGCTCTTCTCTTCCAAATCAGATGCGTTTAATAAATATTATCTGCTGTTGAATTATGGCTGATGTAGGAGTACCTGTATAGCATTGCTTTATTGGATTCTTTTTTCAGACATAAGAAAAGATGAAGGGAGGGAAATTGATTCTCTGGTTTAGCCATTTTAAGTTTCTCTCCCTCCTTTTGTACCAGATATTAAAAAAAAACCCCAACCCTTTTTGCTATAATATTGAATTTAAATGCAAATGTTGCCTCCTGTAACATGCACCATCCCAGTAGTACTATTGATGATGTTACAGTTGTTTATTTCGGCTATGAATGTTTAATTTGACACTATTGGTATGGTAGATAGGCTTAAGAGCATGGTAGAAAAATGGAATTTAAGTCTCACAGAACCAAATTTCCTGCAGGTCAGTATCACATAAAGTCAGTATATCAATGAATACACATAATATAGTGGGTTTTTGTATTCACAATTTAAGTTTATATACACAGAAAGCTTTATAGGTAAACAAAAAATGCAAACAGTTATATTTTTTAAGCTTTTTTAGCTATAAACTGTAAATATTAGAATCAATATTATCCAACTTTAACAGTGCTTTAATGAAAAATCAGATTCATAGCAAACATTTTCTTCTTCCTTAGAGCATTTTTTAAAAATGTTAATGTTATGGTTATTTGATATATGCTTTGTTACCACTTATAGATACCCTTTTTTACAATATGGTCAAAATAGAGTGAAAAAAAAATCACAGAACTAGTTTATGTTGAGATCAATTATATTTGGCATTTTAAGTATACCTTTGGTTCAGAAAGGTATGGGTTTGAATTTTACTTGCTTGAATAAAAATGATACAGGCTTTAAGGCTGGGAAAAAATCTTTTTCAAGTTAATGAGTTCTATTATCTCTCTTGCTCTGATTAAGACAATGTTTTCTTATATGAATAAACGCAATAATTGACATGACGTGTTATACTTCCAGAGAAGACAGAAGTGGGGAAACAACATGATTCCATCTAAATAAAAGAATTCTGTGTTATTTCTCTAGGAAGAAGTCACAAAATTTCTTCTCAAACTTTTGTGGAACCATAATTATTTTATAAATAGAAAAAAAGTAACAGAACTTCAGACCTTTAAATTTCTTTAAAAAGTGTATTAGGACCCTTGAATTTCCATTAAAAATGTATGGCTTTCCCTGATGGACAGTTCTTCCATTAATTTTGTTTTCGGGATTAGGTTAAAATTCTGATTACTGTGCATTGCAGCTTCACTGACAGTAAATAGATGCAAATGCTGGACCACATTTAATCTCAAGCAGCTTGAGTTGAAATGTTATGCAGCGAGACTGTATTTTTATTGTCCTTAGCTATAGTTAACTACGTTGGGAAAATACAAGTAGGAGTTAGTGATGCTCTTTTTTTAATCTTCATAAATATTTCATTAGTAGATGAAGGGTAAAAGCCTTTTTTCAGAGGTTTTCAAAGCATATATTCAAAGATATTTAGCTTAGTGGACTGTATATTATTGTCAAAAAGGACATAAAAGATGAATTGTCCCCGTCTTTCAGTTGAGACAGCATATTTGTTGCATTTTAGTAAAAATAGTTGTTGTTCTTCAAGAAGTCACCAGTGTGCTTGCAAGCACTGAAGTTTGTTATGTTTTCTTCAGCTTGAAATCCCTTTCAGTAAGTGCTTCTGGTCCCCATACACCCATATTCCTGATAGAGTCTCTGTTCCACCAGCATACATGCAAAATAACACAGACTGTGATGGTATGTTGAGCTGCTGTATCAGCTTCTCCCTGAGAAAGCTATTCTGTCATCCACTGCTTGAGTGTCTCTTAAGATTTGTGCACGTCAGCATTCACCCATCAAAATGTCTTCTTCCTAGGATGTTGCTGTGTTTTGTACAGTTTATGCAGCTCTTCTTCACAGATGTCAAATCCATGGTCTTTCTACCGTCTTACATACAAAAGAGTCTGCATGTTGTAAGGCAAAGGTGTCTTAAGTAATGGTATACTTAATTTTTATCTAATAGATTGCAGTCATAGGTTTCTAGATATGTCATTATGCATTTCATGAAACTGAACAAAGAAAAGTGCAGAGTGGTGACATAGCTGATGATAAACTCCAATGTTAAGATGATGGTGAAATGTAACTGTACGTTTTCTATCAGGGAGCCACATAGGATTTTTGTTTTTTGAGGATTACTATTACTCAACTTGCAGGTAAAAAGAACCTCTATTTTTTATTTGTTTTTAACAGGAAAAGTACTTCTAACATCTCTGTATTAACTGAAAACAAACCACAAGGTCTATATAATGAAATAAGTATTTGTAGCCTTACTGAGGAATAGAAATCTATGAAATAGAAAAATAGCTTAAAAAATACCACAAATATCCTTGGGCTCATTCTTAAGCTTTATTAAATGGAAAACATTAGAAATTATTGATACCTCATTCTTTTGTCACATGAAAGTGTCGCATGATTCAAGCTTGATTGTTTAAACACTTGATTAAATGTTAAGCTAAAGTTTCTGACTGTAAGCTTTCTCACTGCATCTGAATGGAAAAGGTTATACAAGGACATAGCATGTGGGGAAAAGATGTCATCACATTTTATTTTTAAAAATTATAGTTTCATGAAATTACATTTTTATTTTTAAAAAAATATGAAGCTGCATGATTTTACTTGAGTTTACAGTCTGTCTCAAATGAAACCTAAGCTGTAACTAGTGTGCTTATCAAGGAAAAAAATTCAACAGCTGTAGTTCTTCAGTGTGCTTGGGGCTAGCCTGAGGACCTTATTGTTCCTCTGAACCATACTTTGATTCCCACTCTGTCTGCTGGATTGGGAAATGAAGATCATTTTGACCATTTAAACTTCCAGATAGAGAAAAGTCTTTATTCTTTAGTGTCATAAAAGAAGGTAGAGCATTTGATCATTTGAGGGTGCTTACAACAAGTTTCTGACACCTTGAGATCCTTTCACTTTTTTTATCTTGGTGTTGAAGCTTTTCATTGGAATATCTACATTTGTTACAAGGTGTAAACATGCTGAGAGTTATATTAAGAAACAAATGGTAATGTGTAGAACTAGACTTTTTCACTATTTGGTTCTGGTTTCTTGTTTTTGAAGAAAATGGCTAGGACCCCATTTGAATGCCAAAGGGTGTTCCAGCTTGTAGGTGAGATGGCTTGGGGGAAAGTTTTTCCCATAATATCATGTAGTAGAGAATGATTTGTATTTTTTTTAAAGTGTCCACTTCTCTATTTCTTTTCTTCAAATCTTTCTCAAAGCAGATATTTGAGCATTCCTGATGGAATGTGATACTAGAATTAGAGAGCATTAAGTTTGTACTTTGACCAGTAATGATGGTTAATCATAGAAGGGAAGGGTTGGAAGGGACTTTTAGAGATCATCTGGTCCAACATCCCTGCAGAAACAGGTCAGCCTAGATCAAGTTGCTTAGGAACATGTCCATAAAACACCAGTGATACTATATGGCTGTTTGTATACTTCATATTCATTGCCAAGTGTTTCATTAAACCACTGTGAAGCCCCTGTGGTTTTCTGTAAAGAACCGTTAGCATACATCAGTAAAGCTATGGAATGTCAGTTCTGATCCAAACTCAGGATGATAAAAGCTCAGGGTTTTATCTGTTTCTGTTTGTTTTCCTTTTATAATACATTATTACAATATTTTGTCATAAGAATTCTGCTTTCACTTCAGTTATTTTCTGTAGTTTGATAAATAAAACAATAGTCTCAACCCTGAGATATTTAAACATGGAATCAAGTATAGCTTAGAAAGCTATGAAAAACTACTGAAGTTCCATACCACCATTTTTTAACTTCCATCCCGGCATATCAGCATTGAAATGTGCCTGTGGCTGATGGTTAGTAATGGAAACTGAGCACCAATGAAAAGAAGGAACAAATGGAAAAGTATTTTGGCTCCTTTAATGTTTAAAAATAGTGTCACTTTCATTAAGCTTTCTGTAACTGTTTCTGAATGATGGTCTGAGTCAACGTTAATGGGATTTGAAGATGTGGTTCCATGGTGCTCTAATTATTTTAATCTTGATTTTCAGACAATGTTTTATTAATGGCATTGTGTTAAAAGCCTGTTAAGTTACTCTTAAGTGCGGCAGGAAGAGGGTCCTAATTAAAAAAAAAACAAAACCCACAACAGAGAATCGTTGTTTACACTGAAAATTTTATGGAGGTTTTTTTAGTGCAAAACATTAACATGTAAGACTTTCAGTAATGCAGCGAAGAACTGCACTGAGTACAGCTCAACCCTAGGGCTTGATCCTTCACTTCCTCATGCTTACATGTGTAGAGTGATCTCAAGTTATTTAATAGAAAGCCAACCCAGCTTCTCTGTTCCTCCACCCTCATGGTGCTGGTGTTGGGTTTTTTTCCTTCCTAAGCTTTGACTGTCTGCAACTTCGAATTTGCAGTGTTCAGCTTACCTGGTGATCGGTAAATGTCAAACAAATCAAAGTGTTGCTGCCAGCAGAGCTATTGAAGTGCTGCATTCTGAATGTACCTTTTTTTAATTGATTCCTGAGAGGTCAAAATAGAAAGTGCCAATGCATGAGCATCAGGGATTCATAGAAACAGAGCCTCTGCATTCCAGTGTTTGTTCTCCACATCTTGATGTGTGCCCTACTTACTTTGGGCAAGTATGAGTGCCTGCTTGTGATAGTACATGTAATCACCCTAATAACTGCTTACATGTAATGTGTACTGGGAATTAGTTTATCTTATAGTTGTGAAGACATTTCAGGAAAACTTGTCATACGACTGAAAGGGGAAGACATCTGAGTCGTGTGCAGCCTTCAGAAACAGCAGGACGTACTGAAGGCTCTAAACCACCAGCAGTAGGTGCTGCTAGTGGTCACCTGCTTTTCCCTCTTCTGCTGCATTTCTTTACCCCTTCATCTTGATGATGGCTGCTTCATCTTCCCTCAGCTTCCGTTGGGCTGAGAAGTATTGTGTACTACGTGTGTGCTGCAGTTTCTTTTTCTTACCAATCTGGATGTGCAAACGCTGGAGCAGTTGTTCTGTTGAGTGTAGTGATACTGGTGTTTTCATGCCAGTAGATGGCAAGTGTAGTTGCATCAGCTCTGTCCAGCCAAGAGATGTTTCCTGTGGGTCAACCCCATTTTCTAGTTGTGTGAAATGTGACATAATGATGACTCAGAGAAACAGGGACAAGAAAGGTATGGCATTTACTGTTCTTTACATATAACATCCTTTGAATCCATGACCAATAGCTTCTGGGTTTTGTTTTAGACTCATTTCAAGATTCAACTATTTTTCTTCTTCCCTGGTTCTTTCGATTCTTATTTCTCCTTTACTTTCCCTGAGGTCACAAACATTCTAGTCCTAGGAAGTTTTAGTATAAAGAGGAGAGCTTCTGACGCACGCTGCAAACATGGTTTGCATGTTTTACATCTCCGCTTTGCAACCTCTCTGCAGAGAGACAGATAAACATACAGTTAATCACAGATACCTTACTAAAAAGCTGGCCAATACAGCTTTTAGTATTATACTGTGCTGCTTCCTACACTGATTTATCAGAATAGTTACATTTACATGTCAGATGCAGGAAGAAGATGATCCCAAAAATCAGGCTTGCTCATCTGTATAATCATTTTTGAACATTTTCTAATCAGAGATGCCTTCTGCATTAGCATTGATGATTTTCAGTTGCACTGATATGTTTGTTCTGTATTTGTGATTAATAAGCTGCTTGGAATATTTTTCCACTTGACTATGTTGAATATGTTTTCACCTGTATGAAAAAAGCTTTGTTACACAGGTTCCAGAGAATGTCCTGCATTTGCCAGTTCTTAGTTGATTTGATAGTCCTGAAAAATACTTGGAAACAGTGGGTTTCTGAGGGTGTTTTTCTAGTCTTTGCTATTCTGGTCTCCACTTGCACACTAGGATAGAAGAAGATTGTTAGAATACATATTTATGATTGCTGGATAAATGTTCATGCTCGGTGTGTCAATGGAGAGCTCTACCAATCCTATTCTATTTCTTCCTCCAACTGACTGATAGATGCATGCTAATAGATATGTAGATTAACTTTTCAGCTCTTACACTAAACATCTGTGGTTTATCTAGTATATCTAGTACAGATATGGAATTATAAAGTTTGGGAAATAAATTTTACCCACAGCCTGAGATTAATATCTTGGTTCTTAGTGCAATGTCATGTGCATGCCCAGACTCTAAAGGTGATGATGAAAGCACTTGCTTTTATATTTGCTGTTTTAGATGAGCAGCCTTTACCTGCTATCAATATGACTTCATTACTGCACTGAAGTTAGGCAAGTGGATGGAACTGTGGATGTTAGAAACTTCCCCATGCAGGAAAGTAAGAATGACCTGAATAGATCCAGATAAGTCATTAATATGATACCATAGTGGCAGGAAGGTTAATGGGGAGAAGTCGCCCAGATCTTTAAATGATTAATACTAGTAAACATGCAAATTCGGTATTGATGTTTTGCCTAGATGGTTCTGTGGCTGTCATCTTTCTATCCATTAACAAGGTAAAAATATATGTATAGTTAAATAACAGGACTAAATATAAGGAGGCTTTTAAAGTGCAGGTTATGGGCTAAATTTGACAATATCATGAGCTTACTTTCTATAACTGGATTATTTTTAGAGGCCTTTTTTGTGTTTAAATCCCTAGGCTACACCCGCATGCTTTTTTAAAAGATCTTTTCCTGAAGCTAGGAGGATTGTTAATGTTGAGGGTTTCAAATAATCAGCTCCTTCTAGGAGTAGGAGCTTGAAGCAAAATGCCAAATCAGGAGGTTAGTCAGATGAACTGAATAGGACATTCGTTACTCAGTAGACATAAATAGTGCCAAATTCAACAGAGTAATAATAAAGAGGAGCATATGCTAATATGTTAGATATTAAAGAGAGGTGGCAAAACTGACATTCTAAGGCAAATTACATTGTTCTACCATTTTATAGGCTCCAAAAAGCTCAGGCCTGAGGGCTTAAGAGTCTTAATACTTGCAAAAAAATTAAGAGATAATTCATCTTGTCTAATTTGCACTAATATAAAAGATATGCTATTAATCAAAGTTAATCATCAGTAAAATAAGACAGGCACTTACAGAGTGATCCTTCCTTCAAGTTTCATTTTAGGATGGCGTGGGAGAAATTTCCCTGTTGTGGTATGTATCTTTCTGCTTTAACTGCAGAGGTAACTACTTAGTTATGATTAGATAACTATTTTTAAAAGTTTAGAATTAGTTGAAGCCCATCCTAAACATGTATGTTAAGATAGTGTGCTTCACTCTCAAATTCTTTCACTAGTTCATTGCTCTGCTCTGTCCTTTAACATCAGTTATCTTGCTGCCACTTGCTTCTCCATGCAGGTCACTGGGAGACCAGATGTGCCAATTTTTAGCTGCTATCAGTTGTAGGTTCTATGGACACATGGCCCAAGTTTGGATATTCCCAAGATGCCATCTCAGTTTGCTAATATTCTCAAAAAACAGAATAAGAAACAGTAAAGGTATTTATAATCGTCCCTTGATTTAGCTTTTATGTTACGTGAGTTTAACAGTGGCAAATAAAGAATTTCCTAAGCAACAGCATTGCTGACTTATTAAAATGCTTTTGCACAAGAGCATTTATTGTGGTTGCCATTCAAGAATCTTTAAACAAATCTTGACCACAGAAGTGGATACTTTGGCAGTACCTTAAAAAGTACTGTGCTGGGGCATGGTCTCTGCAGTTATGTTTATCAGAATAGCACTGAAACTACTGCAGGCAACTTCGTTGGAAGGAATTTCTTGTGGCTTGAAGACAATATAGCGGCAAATAAACATTCTTCAGTTGGTCTGAAAGTGACTCTCCTTAAGTGTAGCTGGGAATTCTTTGAAGTATATTCCATAGTTTGGTTTTGCTTTGTTCTTCAACTGTTTACCTGAAAAATTCCAGGAGTAAAATTGTAGTCATGAACTCATATTACGTGTTGTTAGAGTTTATTGATTTCCTATGTTACTTAAAGCTGTGTGACAGAGCCTGCACATGGTGTCTCAGTGAAACAGAAGTCAGTTTGGAGAGTACAGTGCCTGAAATAAGTGCCCCAGATGCATGCTGGAATCAGTTTTAGAGACCATCCATTCTAATGTCTGTGGCACAGCACCTATAGTATTGTGTTAGGAAGTACATTGCTTGATGTGTACCACTATTGGTTTCTATATCAGTGGCACTTGTTCTATTTGGTCATTTACTCCCATTTTATGATGAGTTTAAAACCTTTGGCAACAAAGTAGCAGTATGCATACTATGCTGAATTTGATTAGATGGCATCCATGGAATTTAACTTTCTTTTGTCACTTCATATAGTTAATTTTAGGTTCATAAAAACATATGTATTGCATAAAATGTAAAGATTACTCTTTAGAGACAGGGTTACTTGTTTTTAGAAAATACATGTAGGTTTATATTTTATATGATTAGTATTCATCTGTTCTCCATTATAAGTACGTTTATGATTATGCTTTAACTGCCTATTTGCACTTTTTATTTTGTTTTAAAAAACATTCTGTATTTGTAGGTAGGATTTGGGACAAACTATTCCAGAAATGAACATTTAAGCACTCAAAAGTGGTAGATGTGTTCATCCTAGATGAACAATATGCATCCTGCAATGCTGACTTGCATGCTGTGTTTCACAGAGAGGGAAAATGGGATTTGGATGCTTTAGTATGCTCTGCACTTCTTGTGGACTCTCAGGGAATTGCTGTAAGAAGCCTCCAGAGTTTCTGTTGCTGTTTCTGCTCAGGCTTCTGACTTAGCTAATTCTTGCCCTATTATCTGTGGAGAATCACAGGTGCCTAACTGGAAGCAAGTTCTGTGGTTCTTAAATGCAAGTTCTTGTATCTTTTATTGCAACAACTTCTACATAGCTAACAAGGCAAGCATCCAATCTTTTAAGTCAATTTAAAAATGACAAATGACAGGTATTGGTGGAACTGGTATTTACTAATTGATTGATATAAAGGGCAGGAATTAGACTGAATGATTTTTAATTTTTTAATGAACCTGTACACCCTTGTATTCCAAATGTGTTATAATGTTTGAAAATTGTAGTTCATTAATTTTTTGCTTGCTTACTGAGAGCAACAAAGAAGATTCTCACTTGGCTGTGAAGGCTTGGGTCACAGAGGAGAGTTTTGTGAATTTCATAAAACTAAAGAAAGAAGATTTTAGCAGGGCTGTCAGTCAACTGTTCAATTCCCAACTTGTACTCATGCTTGGGATTATTCTACCACCTTTGAGGATTCTGTTTCCCTGCAAAACATCTGTGGGCCATTCCTTGAGTTTAAAGATTCCTCTGGATTGAAATGCTGTAGTTTGTTTTGTCAACCACTTCCTAATTTAATACCAACCAAAAATACACTGACAGTGTACTCCATTGTCCAGGTCTCTGATGAAGATGTTGAATGATACAGACTCTAGTACCCCTGCAGATTTTTCTTGCTCTCGAGTGCCAGCTGGACACTGAGACGTTAATTCCTGCCCTTTGAGCTCAGCAATTCAGACATTATTTTGGCTCACGGAAGAGTCTATTTGTCCAAACAGTGTTCTTTTAGCTGGCAGTTGAGAATGCTGTGAGAGAAGGTTCACTAAAAAACTGATCAGGTTCCCCAGGTTCTCTTTCTTGTCTTTCCTAGGTAAGCATAATGTTAGCAAGGGCTCACCCCCATGCCAGTGATTTTTTTTCACAAGTAAATATCACCTTATGCCACTGTCCATCAGATATTTTTCAGCACTGCTGGCAAACCCTATCCATTTCTGTACATCCATCCCTGACTGACTGCCCTCTCATTGTGTGCCTCACTTCCTGGGTTAGCCTTCATGACTGTGCCACAGAAGGTTCTGTCAAGCAATTTCTTGACTGCACCAAAGCTTGCTCTGAAGTTCAGAGGCCAAACTTCTGCTAATTGCCTTCCCAGGTTTTCTCAGTATCCCATTCTGAGTTATTTTGTGATCTCTTCAAACTGGTACTCCATGCAGTCAAGTGGTAGTCACTCTCTTGTCCCTCATCCTTGCTTGTTCTCTGTAAATCAACTATCCTTTTTCCAGTCATGCATTCTCTTCTGTGTCTCCATGATCACATCACAGATGAATTTCTTCCTGATTGTTGCCCTAACTCTGCACAATAGTGGACAGACAGCTGATGAAAGTGTCCAAATGCCCTTAGTTCTGAGTAGGTATGTGGAACGTGCCTCTTGTGGTTTTCCCTCTTGCATCCCTCCTCCATTTACGGCTCCTCCTTTAATTCTGAGTTTTACACAGGGATGCATGTTTGTACACCCACAGCTACGCTAATATATTCACTAACAGCTTTGGTAAAAATCTAGTTTTACAGATGTGCATGAGCATGTGTGAACACATAACGTTGTAATATATTACCTCACTTTCTCATTTTCAGCCTTGTCTTCTCAATAAACAAACATGTAACTCATATTTGGTTGGGTGACAAATTTTAGTTGCACTTAAAAAGCATAAATGTAATTGTCATATAATCCTGGCTATGAATTTTTAAAGCAGGTGTCAGCCACTGATAGTTTGCATGCCTTCCCTGTACCCTAATCAGCCAGAGCTCCTGGTTTTAAGATGTGTGTCAGAAATAGTGGCAGCATTTCCAACTGCTGCTCTGGAGCCTTTTAGAACTTATAGAAGTTATAGCATTGGGAATTAAGCTTTGAAACTCCAAAGAAGAAGTTGCATTTTATTTGGAAGTATTTTAGTGTGTTTAAGAGTCAGAAATAATTCTTTGTAGTTCAATAAAAAAGAAATAGCCCAGTCTTATAAACCTGCTGGGGGGGGGTGGGTGTTGGAATTTTTTTCCCCAGCATTCCCTTTGAAGCTCACCACTTGATGGATTAGCACACTGCTAAATAAAATGCCCTTTTTATGTGTGGAAGCTTGGTAATTGCTGCAAAAAGATTCTTAGTGGCTCATGATATACATATAATCAGATTAGTTTTGAATTCTTTCTCAGCTGAGAATGTAGGAGTAATCCAATCCCTGGTTGTTTACCTCTGCTTCTTCTGATGCCTCAAAGGGTGCAAGCAAGCAACATCAACATCTCAGTAAAGAGGGCAGCTAGTTCCGTGGTGCAGAGAAGCAGTAGATCTAAGCCTCTAAGAATGATGTGTTTGAAACTATTAAGACTAATGGCAGCAGGTTATGTACTGCTTAAAAACCCCAAAGTCTGGTTGTGCAGTTAGTTAAACTTTCAAGTCTAATATGGTTACATAGTGAGAAATCTTTTCCAAGGCTATAAGTGTATGCCTATCTCTGATACTTCAATTGATTCCATCATGTAGGACTTGTAAATCCTGCTCTTCAAGAGAACATCTGTCATGCAGTTGGTGTGCAAATTTCAAATATGCTTGAGCAGAAATTAAACTACTGGAGTTTCTGGACACTCAGTATGTGACATGGAAGCTTGGGTAAAGACCAAGCGCATGGGCTCCCCCGGTCTTTAAATAGCACTTTTTTCTACTACATTCACCTTTCATGGGATGTATTCCTCTATGATAATAGCTAATTATGAGATTGGAGAGAACTCAAAGGTCAGTTACAGCTTTTGAAGTGTTTTATTTTATTCTCCAACTCCTTCAGATGGGTCCCAGACTTCATTGTAGTTGAAGCAATTTAACAGTTCTGTCTTTTGGTCTTTCTCTCCCATCTTGCCAAGCAGTCTTTCATTGTCTTTTGTTACAGTCTCAGCTTCATCTATTGTAGCACAATGGGAGAGTTGATTGGTTCAGGTGCTGATTCCATAATTAAGTTAAATTATGTTCACAGCAGAGGAAAGACAGGAAATAGCCGTTTTGATGTGATAGATGTGTGTTTGTAATAGATCTAAATGAATTTCAAATCCAAAATATCTAATAAACATTAAAGATTCATTCTGCCTTCAGTAATAATCAAATATCCATATACTTGTTAAATGTGTGTGAATTCGTATGTGCCAGTATACATATACAGTGATGTTTCATGCCTTTTGAAAATTACCTATTGGGAATCTGTTCCCACTATATGTTTGGTATATTGTCATAAAGTTCAATTCTTTGTAACTTTTTAGAAAACATTTGCTAAAAGAACAGCTCTGTGACTCCCAATGTGTAACTGTGAGGTATTTATAATCCACTTGATTCAGGTTGTGACTGAACTGGCTACCTGACCACAAAACCAGTACAGGTATATACACTAACAAAGCTTGCAGTATGTGCTCTATTAAGATTTTTAGAAACCAAATATTCTTTCATATTCTTTATATTATACCTATTTCTTAGAGTGCAAATTGCTCTTTTACTTATAAACTGTAAACTGTAAGTATAAACTGTGAAGGTTTTCAATTTTTCTTGAATGATAAGTTATAAAGCATTTAAAATTTTAGCAGCTACCAAGTCTTTGGCAGTGTAGAAACTAAAATCACAAAATACAAAGTAAAAATGTCATGGTAAAGATCAGCTTCCTTGTGTTTATTGTTCATTAAGGGATCAAAGAGGTGGTATTCATAAGGATAAAAGGATTTGCTTGTTTCGATGTTGGTTTTGCCAACAAAAAAACCTCAAAAGATACATAGTGATTGTGGGGGTTTTTTGTAGCAGAATTGTGGTTTTGAAACTTGGTGACACTGTCTAGATAATTTGAGGTTATTTAAATTGGATTTTAAAAAACACGGAAGTTGATATTTTGCCTACTTGGACTATGTTTTAAAGATACCAACACTTCAAAGGAAGTTACTGAAAGAACCAACCTGTATCCAGCCTAGCAAAGTTAGTTCAAGGTGTTGGGGTAGCACTAAATTAAAATAGTATTTGTGATATCAGAGCACACACAAGTGGAATTTGTGTGTTCTTATTGTTTATCAGAATGGAAAGACAGATGTGAAGGTATTTTTTTTCATATGCAGGAAGATAACTGTGAACAATGTAACTTGATAGGCATTGGGTTGGGATCCTTTATGTGAAATCCCTTCTCACTGACTAAAGGCATGTACTCATTTTCTGTCTGCTGGAAATGCCATGTCTCACAAAAGAGATCTCTTTTAGTAGTCCAGTATCTCCTTTCTTGATGCAGGACAAATCAGATCTTAGAAACAGTGAAGTGTGTGCAAGTTCTAGATGTGGGAAGTGTTTTGGGTGTGGAGTGAGGAGAAAAGTTTTCTGTTGGTTTTTTTCATTGTTTTTTTTTTTTTTAATGAAGCAAGAAAGATGGAGTGATCTGCTTGATAATACAGCTTAACTTCAATGCCAGCGCCATGCTGTTACAGCATATTACTAAACAGCAAGAAATGTGGCACAGATGTTGTGGCAGCCATATTTTACACCCTCCAAAAGGTCATGTCGCTTGTTATTACATTCAGAATCAATATTAAGTGAGCGTTCCAAATTTCAGCTGTCAGTTGAATATATTGCTGCAAACCAAGGCTGAAAGGTTTTCAACTCTGATTCGAGCAAGCTAACAAATTAATAATGGGAAAGTATGCATGGTAGAGCAGGTGATCCATGTTCCAAAAGAAAAGGAAGTTTAATTGAAAATCATAGAAATCAGAGCTGGGATATTTAGTCCATTCCCTCTACCATAGCAGGTTTTTAGTATCTGCGAGAGCATGTTGTAATGGTCACTGCTAGGGAAGATTCCATTATAAACAGTGCAGCAGGATGCTGCCTCTCTGTGTGTGATACCTTTAGGTGTCTGTCTTCTAAAATATTTATATCTCAGACATTTGAATGGCATTTTCAAATTCCTATATTCTGTGTAGGTATGGCCATCTGCATATGTATAATTCTACTGTGGTTTTTTTTTGTTACCATTTCTGGTAACCAAGAGATCTATGCCTGGAAAGTGGTCCAGGAGAGCTGCAGCAGAGAGTGGAAGGCTGAGTTTGCACCTATATTAATCACTTTCTCCACAGGGAAAGGGTAAATTATGTCAAAACAGTCTTTGGAACAGGAAAGCTGATGTCATTTCACGGAGGTGGTGTAGTGGGAAGTGGGCTTTTGTTTTTCAGTAGCCACAGCACTCACAATTAAATTCTTTCTAGTTTTGCAAGTTGTTGCAGTTTCTTAAAGTTTCCAGACATCCAGTATTTTTGATGATGCTGAGAGAACAGAATGAAGAAAAACCTTTGCCATCTGGAATTTCTCTTTTGTTTTCAGTAGGTATTAAAGTGACTGTAGCTAGATGAAAAGCGTTATTTAAAATCTGGTCCATGTATCTCATGTTTTCTTCAGATAGTTCTGTTGTGCCAGATTTGCATTTGCTAAAAGGCTTTTCCACAATAACTTTCAGTATCTCTGTGGCAGGCTTTGTTGCTTTTCCTCCTTCTGTTACAGAAATGGTGGATTTTGCCTCTGACATATCTATGAAGGAATTTTAGAGTACGACTGAACAAAATTTCAGCTAATCTGCAGAATTTCTCTCATCGTCTTACATTTCACTTATATTTTTCATTCTTCATCCTACTTAAATTCCAGAGATAGAAGTTTATGGCTTTTGAAGTTAAACATGTGAAAACAAGGAAAAAAAATTACAAAAGAACAGTCAAACTGAAATGAGAGCAATAAGCGAGGCAATGTGTTTCCACATCTGCCTTTTGTGTGCTTTTTCACTCAAAGGTTGGCATTTTTCAACCTTCGTATTTTAAAGTGCATTCTCCTCGTTTGGGCTAATGCCAAGAGAGGGAGGGAAAAAAAGCAACAATGCAAAAGTGTCTATAGCATTGTACCCTTCTGGCTTCAGTAGATATCTGATTGACCAAAACAAAAATTATTGTCCTTAAAAAGCGTGGACAGATAATAGGGGGAAATATAATATCAGTTTATTCACTACAGATTTTGGAGAAACAGGAGGTTCATATGAAACGGATTAAAGTCTAAAGAGGACAAACATGTTAATATGCCAAAGGTAGTTTGCTGCACCACTGTGTACTGTTTTTGGTAGTACTGTGTTTTAAATCATGATCATATAAAAGACACTATGAGGTTTATAGAGCTGTCTGAAGTTAACCTCGGTTATTGCAAACTAAAGCTAGATTCCAGTTTTCCTGCTGCAAGGAAGATCATTTCTGTCATCTTGTTTCTTGTCCTCACAGCCACTGCCTTTCTTACTCTTCTCCTTTCCGTTGCCTCATTAACAACTGTAGCTATTTGCATTACAATAGTCTTTGGAGACTATAAACCCTGAAAGGAGCAGAGGTTTGGATGTACCTTCAGTTTTAGTGAAATGACATTGTCAAGGCCATTGTAAAAATCCATCTATTTGTTTTCTTCTAAAACACAGGAAGCCATGGAAACATCAAGAGAAAATCAGTAGAGTGTTTTCATCAGAACATCTCTATGCTGACGAGAAATGTATTTCAGCCCTTAAGTTTAGACAGTTGAACTATAGCATAAACTGATTTTATCTGGTGCTGCCAGCTTAGATCTAGATAATAACTTCTCATGTCCTTTTTTCTCTCTGTGTACCTCGGTGAAGTAAATGCTTTAGGTTGCATGGCAGCCAAAATCTGGCACATTAAAATTTACAGATGGTAAAAGGCATGTCTTTTCATCTGCCAATGTGTGATTCAGATAGCACAAGCAGACTTCAATCCACTTGACCTCAATAGAGTTGGCACAGTCTTCTTTCCCACTCTATTTGCTTTGATAAAGCAAAGTCAGTGATGCTTCTGTGTGAAGAGTGAGTGTAGCTTTTAGATCTAAGGTAATTAAAAAATACTTAAGAACTATTTCTAGAAAAGTTTAATTATTGTGTATATACACAAAAGCTGTGTATGCCAGGGAGTGTTTGAGACATGGTCTTTCTAAGAAGATAATACTACATCTAAATAATTTTCATGTCAGAATCTGAGGTCGGGTACACATGAAATCGGATAGAATGTCTTAATCCAACTAATTCAAGTCTAAACTGTAAAGGTAAAACTATAGCAATATCAAATTACTTAATTTGTGTTGGCAGATTATAGAATGAATGTTTAACCCTGTAAGAGTAGGCAGATTAATGCTACATCATATTACTAAGCTACAAAAGGATACATTCTTGGGGGTTTTTGTTTGTGTAAGAAATGATTTTGTTAAATTATTTTAAGAAACGATTTGTTTAAGAAATGATTTCAAGAAATGATTTTGTTTAAGAAATCATTTTGTTAGAAATGTGGAATTTTTTACTCTGTTGGGGTGGGGGGTCTGTATGTTTAGGAAAAACATTGTTCTTAAACATCGGAGAGAAAGTACATGGATTATTGTACTTTCAAAGAACCCAGCACGCCATCATACATTCTTGGAGCTCTTAACTTCATTTCACAAAGGTCAGTTTTTTATTCAGCATTACACGTCGGTCACTGGAGTCTTGACATCCAGATTTGTGTTAAGGAATTGAGATTTCTAAGATGTAGATTTGTATTTGATGGAGCCCAATAGGGTGCTTGTATCATGTAGAGCAGTAGTTCTCAGAATTTAAGAATCAGCATGCCACATCAAAAATTCACAAGTACTTATTATACAGCCTGTAAGATTTTGATTAGTTTAATTATAAATCTTGTTCTGATTTTTACTAACTTGAGCACAGCCTGATTGCAGTTCACCAGTAGTGTATGCAATACAGTAGTATATTGTACTGTAAATTTTGATAACTACCTCTACAAAAAGATCTACCTGCTTTGAACAATTACATATTGTTGGTAGTCTGCTCTTTCTGTTTTTCTTATTGTTACTTAACTATCTCTGTAATAATAGTGCTCTTTTCGTAGCTCAGAGGTGTACCTAAATGGTGGTAGGGTAATGAGCAGGAAATCTTGAGAAAATGAGACTGAATTGAATTTTAAAAGACAAAAAGCAAGAGGAATGTCAGGTTTATAGTCGTTGTCATGTTAAATCTAGGAGCAGGAAACAAAGTTTGGCTGCTTCCTCCATTTGTAGAGTTCTCAAGGGCAAAAAGATTCCCCTTCCTTATGCCAACAATCGTTTGCTGCCTTGTATCTCCTCCTATATTGAAGAGTTGTGTGAATTAATCTCCAAGCAAAGCACCCCTTTCCACCTGTGTCTACATCGTGTTGAGCCTAGTAATTCTGTTATTTGTGTTTGGTAGAGGTTAGTCTGTGCTTTGATCAAATCATTTTGTCACAGAATGCAGTAAACGCTGGTAAGACTGGACTTTGGTTGTTCCAGTAGGTATTGGATTTCAGTGAGGAACTGTGTGCTTTTTCTGACCTTTGACCCCACTCTCTTCTGTTCTAACCTTTCCCTAAAAAAAAAAAAAAATCCAGGTACCACTTTCAACTGGTGTCTTTAGGTGTATTCTGAAACTGTCTCATTTTATAGTTCTTTTCCGAGAGCTGAGATTTGAACAACCCAGAAGCCTGTTGTTGACAGTAGCACAGACTGCTTTTTGGTAGGTTTTCTTCCTTTCAAGAATTCTGGGATTAAAGGTAATTCTAATGAAGACTTGATAAGTAAAGCAGTACACTCAGACTTGTATAGGGCTGTCAAAGAGGGAATTCTGTACTTGAATAATTGCAGCATGTGCAAACTTCAAGTCATTTACTTCATGCTTATGAACAAATAACAGATGGACAATAGAATTGTCTCCTCATGAGAGGCTGGAAATCAGGTGATAGGACACTACCAGTGGCCAGTGACCATTGGTTGCAATTCAATAGAAAATGTAATATTGTGGCAGTAAAAATATATGCATATTTATATTGTGCAGCACAGAGAGAAGGAAATCTATCAAAACTTCTAAGAAATGTCTGGGGGAAAAAGGGGAAGAAATTAAGATTGCTGCCAGTAATGTTATTATTCAGAGACAGCCCAAAATTCTTTCTGTCCCCAGATTGCATTAAAGGACTCACAAAAGCAATTAACATGTAGACTATTTTTCTAAGTCACTAGAAGTTTCAGCATCAAATTACCCATTATGTAATAGCTAGAAGCCAGCAGATCAACTGCAAATTGTTGATGCCCTAGGATAATTTAAAATACTTTAGTAGTAGTTGTGGTTTTAACAAAAAATATAAAATAATAAATAAATGGACATCTCTCTAGCATGACTGTGTTCATTTCAAATAATTTGGTCTCAAATCAATATCAAATGATTCTGATTACTTTTATATGACTGGTTTTTTATTATATTCTAATGAATTAGAACTGATATCATGTCAAAATGGACAGTTGTTCCAAATTCCTCTGCAAGTCTCCTGCAGACCCCTAAAGGACAAGTACCTTTTCTGGTGCTTGGGTTGGCCCCTCATTATCCGCATGTTACTGTAAAAAGAGAACATGAGCATGTCAGTACTTAATTGGAATTTACAAAGAATAGTAGGAGAACAAACACTTTTTACAGGGCATTTTGTCTTCATTGGAGAATTCCATGATAAGTTTTAAAATTCAGAATATTGAGTATTTCATTTCAATTGGATTCCAGTTCAGTTTAGGTTTGATCCAGGTTGAACACCAGCACACTATACTTTTCTGAAAGCAAATATTCATGCAGGGATATAAGCATCTTTTTCTGTCAAAGTGCTGTATTACCTTCCATATAAACATTTGTATCCAAAAAGGATATTGCTCTCAAATGAAGTTATTACATTTAGTGTAATGGGTACCTGTCAGAGAAGGTTTTCTAGAGGTTGTCAAAACAATTTTCCTGTAAACAAGAGACTCCGTATGATTAGTTTTTTCTGGGAATATGAAAGGCAGGTATTGATGGATTTAGGCCAGCCTATTAGTTTGTATTGAGTAGCACTGTAAAATATTGTATGAGCCAAAAGCTAAAGATATATTTAAAGGGTAGGTTGTTTAAAAACTTCATTAATTTTGAACAACAGTTGGAGAGATCAGTTGGACAATAAATGCAGAACTGGAGGTATATTCTTTAAAACCAGAAAGCAGCACCATTGTCCTCCAATCATATTTGCAAAATATGGAGTGCTGAATCAGTTTTTAAGTAAGCATGTCATCGACTATTGGAAGTATAACATGAGAAATTTATTGTTGTTAAGCTTAATTCCATTGTTTTGTATAGTTAAAGACCGTGATAAGCACAGATGGAAAAATATATTAATTACAGAGGTTAAACAGTAAGAGCTGTTGCTGTATTAGCATCTGGAAACCCAAAAGTATGTGCATGTAGAGATGAAAAAATTAGCTGTGAGTTCCTGAGAAGAAAATGAGTTCTAGCATCCAGCCAAAGAAGGATCTTACAACTTGAATAGGTGTACATACAGCTTGAGATGTTTTTTTTCACACATACCATAAAATGAGAAAAGTATTTCACTTTTTTTTTAAGCATCCATGATTAGGTTTTGTTGTATTTACTGGCCACAAAGGTATTTTTCTTTTGTCTACTCACTTTTTTGACCTTAGGTAGGTAAACTCTTGAGATTTACAATATCATTTAGGAAGTAATTCTGACACTTGGCTGTAGGTAGGGCAGGGAACCACTTTATTTATTTTCAGTTTCTCACCTGCTATTTTCATTTGAGATGTCTTAAGTTTTTCTATACCTGTGCAACCTCCAGTAGAAGTTAGTGGGTTTTATATAAAATATGTATAATATGTATTTATCTATACAGTTTGTATGGGCAGTACTATTATATATGACATGGTTTCACATTTAAACACATGTGCTTTTTTAAGGCCTTTTAACACATCTTTATATATGATCAGTCTGCAACAAGTTGCTGAAGGTCATGGGGATGAGTGGTTGTGGCCAAAGAGTTTTAGTCTGCAGTGATGCTCATTGCAATACCTGCTATTTGTAGGGCACTGCAGAAATTTCTTGTGTCCTAGGGTACAGACTGTAGGATTACATTTATTACTTGAGACTTTGTCCTTCTGAAACAGGGAAGAAAGACTGTGTTCACATACGTAATATTGAAGCTCATTAAGAGAAATGCAATAATCTTTCCTAGGTTGCAGACAAACTAGTCAGGTCCAGCCATCAGAACTAATGGAAAGTATTAATGCTCTTCTTAATTCTATTAGAAGGACTTTCCAGTAGTTTTCTGGTCTCTGCACTTGAATCTGAAATGTGTTCTTCTTAATCATCTTATTTATTGATTAATCCACACTGAATTAGGAATTTTTTTTTTTTAGTGTTTTTCTTATTGGTTATATTTAAACTCATTTTTAAAAAGTAACAGATTTCTCCACTTCATTGCCTAGTCTTTCTAATACAGAGAATGTTCTTAAAAGATGACTAGTAGCTTTGACCTCCCAGCCCCTTTTGCAGTAAGTTTAAATCCTGATATATAATTGTAGGATAGTAGTACTTGCCAGATACATTAAATTTTAAGTATATTTTGAACTAATACTCCAGCATGAACAGGTTTTCTAGGTCACCAGTAAGAAGTGCAGTGCAAACAAGTGTTTTGGCTTACTTGTTGATTCAGTGAAGTGCTGATGACTATTGTGGAGAACAGTATCGGCATAAAATTTATGCTGAGAAACATATTATGAGGACAGATACCCACTTGAAGAAAAACCAGTCAGGGGAATAAGGTTTATCTGTGAAGTAGCTCCGTAAGGCATCTGAACCATTACAATTCTTCATGTAAGAGCTAAGGGATAGGAATTAGTGCAGATTTTTTTTTACTAACCATTATTCCTGAAAGGTCAGTACTCATGCAGCTTCCATCCTGACAATGTCATTTTCTCATCACCTCTACTTCGTACCTTACTTGTCTTTACAAGATACAAGTTCATATTAACGTTCCCAGCTATGTCTTGTTTTCACCTAATGACCTTGAGAGTTTTTGCATTATTTATTCATTATGTATACAGTATTAAGTACTCTTCAGTGATGATCCTTTCCCTGATGGGCTCGTGGGCTACATTCGACACAGGGACAGCAAGGAAAAGCACAGGTTCCCAAACTACCTAGGAACATATGTAACTGATTTTCAGTTTCATGATATAACATTCAAAGGAGTTGTTTTATTTGTTTCTCCATTTATTTGGTTTTGATGGGTGGTACTGTTATTATATGTTGTTATTTGGAAATAATTGTGTTAGTGTCTGGCAGTGCTGTTCAGCAGCATACAACATGAGTTATGCGTCCTACAGGTTGTGCAAAATAGATGGTCTCTCTTTGCACCTACCAAACAGACAATTGCATGAGCAACATTCCAAGCACTAGGAATAACGTGTTATGTATGAGAGCAGAAAAGAAATAGAACAGAGTGAAGGATTATTAAAAAAGCAGTTGTTGCAGATAATTAAAATGCAATGAAGGAATGATTATTCAGTTTCCTGCCAAAATATGTGAGTTGGTTTCTACCAGTTTTTTTAAACATAAACTGTAGTTAGAATATTGATAAAGAGTATGGAGTTGTATTCCTAATTTGCAACATCCTCTTATGCAGTAGTTCCAGCAATTTAGTGTTGATCTTGTTGAGTGGGACTGATTCAAAGCTATCATAATCTTTTGTATTTTAGGACTTTGAGACAGGCAGATGAATTCAGCTTAGTATGTCCTACTGGTATTTAGTCCCTATTAAGATTTTATTAGTACTAAAATAAAATTAAATCCTAATTATTAGATTTTAAGCCTAGAACAGTAAATTCTATTTAACAGTCAAATCAGAAATTAAATTAATCCCCATGTTTAAAATACAGGATTACAGCCAAGTGCAAACATTACAATATAGTTGTTCTACACCTTCCCAGGGCTGCAAGGCAATAATATTGATTAGAATATCTTAGTCTGTGTGAAACCATGTGACTATGATACCGTGCCTAAAGGTGTGCACATGTAGAAGCAAGCTTTGTACTGTTCAGAAAAGGTGATGTTAGTCCTATCCAAAAACAAAGAAATGTGATTAGAGCAAGAACCTTGTACTTGAGCTGGAAATTTATAGTGCATCTGAAACCAAACACGTAAGGGAAATTTTGAGACTAAATTTTGAGTTGGTAGAGAGATATCCCAGGAGGAAAGCCATAAACATCCTTGGTCATAACCTGATAAAAATGTGAAAGAATAAATTCCTAGAAGCCAAATAAAATGTAGATTTGAGGTTGGGAATTACTACATGAATTATGCCGAGCGACACATTTACAAGTTCATTTCCTGTATGTGAGTAGTGGATGTGGGCATGCAGGTCAGGCCTCTGGAGACAGCAGCTCTCAAGAACCAGTAATCCTATCTATCACTCTTTTCTAAACACTATTGTTCATCTAAACCAAAATGGTACTAAACTACATGCTACTGGCATTTAAAATACAAAGATTATCAAAAGATCTTAAGCTAAAGACTGGGAAAGATTGACAAGTGCAAAAGCACACATCATTCAGCATTCATTCCTCCAGGCATTCAATCAGAAACCATTTTCTGTTAAAAAAAGGAAACATAAGTTGACAACAAGAAGACATGAAATGGCATGGATAACAAAACAAATGAAGCCCAGATTACACAGGTACATCCACATTAATAGTAAGATCAAGAGGAAGCAGATAAGTGTTTCTGTATAAATCTTAGAGGCCTACATCAAGACTAACTAGAACATGTTTTGAAATTATAATATCTACCTCTTTGTAATCAGATACAGAAACTGGCTTGATGTAACGGAATAGACTAGAGGGCTTTCCAGATGAGTCCTAAAGGCTGACTTGGGAAGGAGCACATATGCACAGTGTAATTGGAACGAAGGATCTAAAATGCTCAGGATCTAGAGGGCTAGATGCTTCTGGATCTCAGCAAAAACAGTAAACCTCCCTCTCAAAGTTAAGGCAGGAATGTCCTGCATGTTACCAAAGATGTAGTTTTCTGACTTAGAATTTCTGGTCATGAAGAGGCTGTGACAACCAGGATTTTATCATGGTTTCACCTTAAGGGAGATGGAGAACTAGTATCTTCATCTATGCAAATCTCCTGCATCTTCAATGTGCAGCACAGGCAATTGTATTCAAGATTTAATTTTGAGCAGAAACTTAGTAACGTGCTATTAGACATAGAGTAAGATCTGAATAGAATAAGGCACCTTTTTTCCTTTTTATGTCTTTTTTTTTTTTCCTTTTTATGTCTTTTTTTTTTTTTCCTAAGGAGTGACAAGATGAACCTGAACCTTCTGCCTAACCCAGTCTATAACTTGCTTAAAGAACTGGAATACAATTTTAGAGCCACTTAAGTATTTAGATATCCAATATTGAAATCAGTTTGTGTTTTAAAAACAAAAGTTGCACGGAGAATACATTCTGTAGTCCAAAAGCAGTGGCCTTGTCATCCTTTGTTTGGCATTGTCAATAGGTATCTTGGAAACCCGGTGGAAGAGAAATAATCAGCAGTACATAGCAGTGTCAAGTGATAAACAGAGCAACAAGAAGGTTTTATATGAAAGGGAGAGCAACTCTGTAAAGCACTACAAGGCAAACAAAGCATGTAACCAAGTAAAGAAGTCCGTTTTTTATCATCAAATCTCTGTGACTTGAAATTCCTTTCTCAATGTGGAAGCACACAATCTGAAGGCTGTACTTCTGGTCATCTGACTAGGATGAGGATGTCAAAGAACAGAATCTTTTGTTCAGGTAGAAGGCATTTTTGTGATAACTTACAACATGCTCTAGAGATGAAGTCTCAAATGATATGAAGACTGCAGATGACTGCTTCTTGGAATCCACTAAAGCTTTTATTTTAGAATTGAGTTGTGTTTGAACTGTTTAGAGACATAAGATACAGAAGCTTTCTGTATGGTGACTGCAACATGTTGAAAGTTGTCTATTGCAGTATGGTTTTACACAGTCTCTAAAAAGATTTGAGTGTCTTAGTTCAGAGATTCATGTGCTGATTGACAGGGAAAGTGGAGGCCAAGCAAGGAGTTCCTAGCAGTAGTTGAGTAGGGAGTAGATGGACCACATGACTTCTGATGGCCAACTGTAGTCTGCTTTTCTGTCACCAACTACTCCATGAGCTAAAGGAATTGGAATTTAAGAAGTGAAGGTGATATGTTCTAAGTAGAACAAATCTTTTGTACTTCCTCATAGCTATATTGACAGCCTGACTAAAGAACTTGGCTATGATTGTGAACAAATTTGCAGAGGTGAGCAGGGTAAAATCTGCACATATTTCTGATCATCATATTTCAGGAAAAAGCCTTTCAGAGAAAAGTATGCCCTGGGTTTTTATTATTACTTTATGCCAGGATCTTTGAAGAAATGGTTAACTGCCTTCTGTTTACCTTCTTGTCTTGTACTAGACATGTCTCTATAATATAGGCTTCAAATGACTGCAGTGATAAGTAGGGCTTGTCAAAGAGCTATTTGTCAAAAGGTTGAATTTGATGGTTAAAACCATCTAATACAAATCCAAAAATGTTTCTCTGCTTCTTCTGGAATATTCAGGGTGAATTCAAATAAATAAGTTTTCATGTGGCTTTTTTTTTCTGTGACACCAATAGCACTTTATCATTAGTACGTCTCCAAATGAAAATATTAGAGGTCGTGCTTTGAGAAGGGACTGTCTTCCTTGGAGACAATTTACAGTATCCATTCACTTACCTTTTATTATGTTTCTAACAAATCTTTGACATATATGCTAATTGTATAATAGAGCTGATATTCAAATCAAGTAGTTTGATCTCTTATGCTTTTCATATGTGAAAAATAAGGAGCTACTACAAGGCTGTAAGCCTTCAGAGTACATCAAGCACAATGTCTGGTTCTCCATGTCATGTTTTCAGTGTGTATTGTGCTTTTATGGCAAGGTTTTTGTAGCAGAAGGAGCTACAAGGGTGGCTTCTATGAGAAGCTGCTAGAAACTTCCCCTGTGTCAGATAGAACCAATGCCACTGTATTTAATAAGTGAGGAAGGAGGAACTGAGCAGAACAAGAGCAATGGAGAGAGAAGGCTGAGAATATGTGAAAAAACTCTGCAGACATATATGTCAGTGAAGGGGGGGGTGCTGTAGGTGCTTAGCAATTGTAATGTGCATCACTTGGTGGTTTGGGTGGTTTTTTTTCATCTTTTTTCTTGGTATTTTCATTTTTTTTCCCCTTGAGTCTAATTTCTTGATCTTTTTATATATATATATTCCTATATTCCTTTTTATTAATATTATTAATATTTAAAAATTATTTTTATTATTACATTTTATTTCATTTTAGTTATTAAAGTGTTCTTACCTCAGCCCATGAGTTTGACTTGGCTGCGTGGTGCATGGTTGCTGGCTGGGGTTAAACCGTGACGGATACAGAAATAGCAGTTCTTGAAAGCCTTTTTAAAGCAGAAGAATGGGAACAGCTTCAGCACCTTTTAAACTGAAGTATCATTCTACTACAATACTTTGGCTGAAGAGAGGAAAAACATTTTTCTTCTGTAAAAAGGAGAAGAAGAGCAATTATCCTTTATGAGTAGAGTTGCTCAGAAAATTATGAAACCTCATCAGTTAGGTGCACTTTAGGCTTTTGAATAATATTGTAAAATGTCTTTATTCTCACGTGTTTCTAGGAGCTGCTACTAAAGAACAAAATTGATACTTCTATCTAGTATTAAGTAATTTCTTAGTAATTGTGTGGAAACACTAAACAACTACAGTATAAAGAATTCCATTTGTATTTAACACAAACACAAATATGCCTTAATCAATTTTAAAAGACTTCTCATGCACAGCGTGAGAAAGGACTGCTTATGTCAGCAGAGCAGCGACCTCACCAGTGGTGTGAAACTGAATAATTGTTAAGTTTGTTTATAAAACCTCATCTGCTTTCAGGTTTTCTGCCAGATATATATTGACCTTGTTATGTTTTGACCATAAAAAATCCATGTAATTGGTAGGTAGTGAGAAAAAGTACTTATAACGGGGAAAAAAAATACAACAAACCCCTATAACTATTGTAATATAGTTGTATTAGTGTTGTTACTACATCGAACAACACATCATAACAACACAAAACAGATCTTCTGTACTCGACTTTCAATTGCCACTTTTCATGATGCAACACATAGTTACTTTCCAAATACTCATGGAAGGAAAGAAAGAAATAAATGAATAAAGCTCTGTTTTCCTGTTACAGTCACAGTGGAATACCTCTGGAACTAACTCCTAGTTCTTTCAACTGAAGTAGCATGCATAGAGGGTGGTATAATTGCTCTGGGTTGGACTTGGTGGCAAGAGGGGACTTCTACTGTCTCCATGTTGTGTAAGGAGCTTGCTGCCGTTCTGAATAGGAACCATAATGAAGGTTGTGCCTCGTATGTATATGCATTTCACTGAAAGATAAAGTTCCATGTACATGTTTCTTCAAAGGGCACATTGAATTCTGTTGCTCTCTGGAAGAAAAAAACACCACTTTTGAATCTGTCATACTTTGCTTTTCAAATCATGGCAGTTTCTATACTGGAGGAAGTTTCTGTTTTTTCTCCTGATAATTGTAGTTGAACAAATCCCTCTGAGCTGCAGAATTCTGAAAAGTGATATTGCTGGGACTTAGAGCAGGCACCTCGTACATATCCTGCTAAACCTAGAACGTATTGACATTCTGGATGTATTTTCTATCTGATGTGTTCCTTCCAGGCCACTCTCCATGCTGGTCTGATTTCATGTGAAATCAAATGCAGTTTTCTGTGGTAGGTCATGCAAACAAAGCTACCAAAGTGAAGTCAGCAGTTACCCCATGAATGTACAGCTCACAGATGAGCCATATTTCCTTACATTCTACCTTGGAAGAATCTTCCTACACCTAGACTTCTTAGACATTCCAGCTTTATTGGTCCAGGCAGAATATGCTTCATTGTGCAGAAAACTACATGATATCCTTGTTTTAAAGAATAATGTGAAAACTTGACATGAAGGAAAGAAGTGCCACCAAAGAAAGGAAGCAAATGGATCCATTATGTATAGGCCTTTTTTTCCCCAGTCACGCCATCTCTCTTTAATTTTTACTGGCAGGGACAAGTTCTAGATTTTGCAAATAGTTTAGCCATCAATTTTTAAAATACTAATAAAAACCTCAGGATTCTCCTTCTTGAAAACCAGTTTTGAAGCATTCCTCATTAGAATAGCAGTTGTATTTATGTTGAGGTGGTTTGGAGAGGCATTTGGAGGAGTGCCGTGTTCCTCCTTTCAAGTTCCAGGAAGAATGTGGGGGTGTGCAATGTGCTATAGTCATGACATGATTTAATTTACTTCAGTCAGCCTTACAGGTACAGAGTGAGATATCGGAGTTTCAGGGACTGTAAATAGCTGCAGAAATGTTGTAAAGATAATTTATTGTTGTGTCTTAATTAAAACTATAATTAAGAAATAAACATTTTGCTAATAACATGCTAACAAATTTTCTGAAATGTAATATAATCAGAGACTTGATTCTTTTTTTTACCCTTTACAGTGATGTGCTCCCATTAACATAGATGGAAAAACTTATAGATATGGCGAGAGGGGTGTTATATTATCATAGTTACATTTAGGACCAGGATTTCTAATTAGATATTTGAAAGTTAGTTTCTTGGACTTGGAACAACTGTTGACTTTTTTCCTCTTCAATCTATTTTTTCCCATTAGTAGTACATATTCCGTCTGCAGTGTCCTATCAGGCCTTTTTATATTCTTTCAGTAGAAATAGAAGGACTAAGTATATGTTCTGCACTACAATGGTAGTATTTCAAACTGGTTTACTCAACAGACAGCTAGAAATTAGCAGTCCTTATGATAAAGAAAAGTGTGTTGATACCAGACTCCATTTTAAAACAGTAGAAGATTTTTGTAACATGATGAATTTTTACAGGTACTGTAAACAGAAATTTGTAGAGATTTTGTCATGATCTAATATTACCTGATTTTCACAGGTTATTGATTTTATTTTTTAATATTCAATGAAGATACTTAGAACTATTTTTCTTTAAAATCTATAAATCTAAAATCTTACTTTTATAATCTTACAATTTTAAACTGTGGCTTTTATAATCTTACATTTATAAACTGTGGTTCTAAGCAAACTGAGGCTCTGTGTAAAACATTTAATACATGTTTTGGCCTCTAGAAAACTGTTTTTCAAATGCCTGGTTCACACATAAGGTTCTCAAAGTACATGCCAATAAAAATAACCATCATTCTGACTGCATGGTGCTAAGTTCTCTAGCAGAAGTGATCTGGAGGAATTAAAAGAGGGTGGTAGAAGGACGTATTTTGTCTGACAAAGTCAGAGCTTCATTTTTAATTGTAAAAAAAAAAAGAAAAATGAAACTTCTCGTGTTTAATTTAAGGAACCAGTAGAATGTTGAGATTTATAATCCTAATGATGCTCTGTCAGTGCTACATCCTGTACAGGCTGCAGCTGTGTAGAAACATTTTACTAAAAATGCCTTTCTTTTTGTTACAGAGGAGAAAAAAGGAGAAAACAGCTAAGGCAGCAACAACAAAAACAACACATTAGGCATGCACTACTAGTCTAGCTAATTCTAGGGGTGCTATTAGCAGACATTTAGGCAAATCTATTAACATTTAGCATCAGCACAAATGCAATTGCATTCCTACTTTTCATGTTTCTGGCAAAATATGCATGGCCATTCAAGGGAGAAAAAGGACATTGAAGGCATTTGTTAGGTAGTACAGTCTAAATGGGGAAAGAAGTTTGAAGGAAATTGTTAATCTGGAAAAGAAACTTGACTCAAAAAAACGTTACTTAGAAAGTAAGCCAGATTTCTTAAAGAATAATGCTGATCAAGTTTTTTATCTTAATTTTGAAGAAGTCATAAGCTTTTAACACACTTTTATAATTAACTCTTATTTTTCTTTTAAATTCTGGGAATGCCTTTTGAAAAAGGTATGCAAAGTAGTCCTTTTGAGGTGCATCTGTCTTTTCAAATAATTTTAATAGTGTAAGATATAACAGATAATTCTGCAGCAGTAGCTACACTAATTGTCTTATTTTTGACAGTGACAAAGGACAAATGCCTTAATTCATAAAATATCAATAGTGTATATATACTGCAATGTGATGCTGTACATGGGAAAACTCTTCTTAACTCTAGCTTAGGCTTTTCGTGGATTGACTGAGATCATAAATTAGATGAGTAAAAAAATAATTTTCAACTTTAAAGTAAAATATTATTTGAAGTAAAATATTTTTGGGGAAAAAAGAGCTAATATCGATTAGAACTTATGATTATATTTTTAAGCACCAAAGTTTATTGTGCACATTTTGCTCAGAACTCAATATTGTGTAAATGTCTGGCTGTATAGTCCTTACAAATTTATGGTCACTAATATTACAGTGTTTCCATGTTTAAAAAAGAAACCAAACAAGTCATCATTATTCAACTCTTTCTACTTTAAAAAAAAAAAAATCAGTTTGTAGTTTATTGGGTTTTTTGTTCTCAGGAAGGAGAACTTGTGAACCAAAATAGAAGAATCCCTGTGTGAGCTTATTGATTACAGATATTGTTACCTCTCTGCCTGGTCCTCTCCTCAATTCCTCTAAATAGTGTTAATTTACTGTGACCTCTTGGTCCTTTGGAGAGCCCAGTGTCCTCAGAGGCATTTGTAATGCTTGTTGCCTCTTCAGACCTTTTGGGTTTTTTCTAACTGAGTGAAGCTTCAATGAGTGTCCTGAAATGTAACATTAATCCTTTTTCTGTATTAGGAGTTGTGTATATAGTGAAATTGTCTGTATAGTGAAATTACCTTTCACTGTTTTTCCATGTTTCCTGCTCCAATACATAGGTAGGCGTGGTTTTTGTCTTCAGTTCAATACTGTATATTGAGTTTAATCGTGTTGTATCCGTGGAGTTACAGCAAATGAAGTGCAAATTTTTGTCCAGGGTATTTATTGTGTTGGTTTAGGAACACTTTTTGTTGTAAGGTTATGGTATTAGAATGTCTAAGGTCTGTTACAGTAGAAAGTAATGGGGAAGCTTAGATTGATTTTACAACTCAAAAGCTTTTATTCTGTTCTTTTCATCTTCGTCATTGTGTTTTGCAAGTCTTTCCCACACAGTCCCATACAGTGCCCCTTGCATCCTTCCATCCCCAAGGAATGTTTTATAATTCAAGAAAAACTAGGTCTCAAGAGCTGTGACCTGGTATGGCCTGTGGCCCTGAGAAGTGAAACCTCTATGGGTTCCCCCTCCACACCTTGACTGCCTGATACCTTCTCACACTTACAGGATGTTAGCTTGGGGGTCTGGCTGAAGGGAGAGTGGTATTTAATAGAAGGGAAAAGGGCAGAAACATAAAGGTGTGCTTTTGAGCCCTTGCTGGTCTCAAGTTTCCTGGATCCAATGAAGAATACAGTGGTGGTGTCAGCTAGAGGAATTGATGAGGAGCTGGAGAGTTTTCCAGGTGAAGTGAGGGGCCATGTACTCCATTCATCCACTTTCATCTGAAGCTTCAGATGAATCCATTGCTTAGGAGTTTATTCACCTTTTTAAAATTCCTTCTTTGTTACTAGAATTCTGTAGGGCTTCTAGATATAGAATTCTTGTAGCCATTCTACTATTTTTTTTCAGTAAATGTGCTGAACTTGTTTGTTTAGTTATTTAATTCCTCAAGCTGCTGCTTTGTTTTATGCTGCTACTTTTCTTTTTTGTTTAATAATTTCTTCTATTTCAATGAGGAAGGCAAGAATCACATTTGTTTGAACTGGGTACTTTGTTATGCTAACACATATTTTGTACTCAACATGTACAGATTTCAGTATTTATGCAAAACATGTGAGAATAAATTCTTCCTCTGCTTGTCTGTTGAGACGTAAATTCAAGATTCTGAATTTTTCTAAATACAGCAGCTAATGATTTAATTTGTGTTGGTGGCAGCTTAAATCCTGTCATTGCTCAAATATCATTGAGTACTGCTACCAAAATATATAACCATGGAGTAAGTCCCAGATTGTGATTTAAAAAAAATAAAAGTAAATCAGCTTTAAATAGTTCCTGTCTCAATTAGAATTAATCTTTTAAAGTGAACTGCTTAAATGAAAAGGGCGAGTAAATAAATAAGCCTTACAGAATCTTTCAATATATCTCTCAAAATTCCAGTGTCATCTGGAATACTAATGTTATATTTCTGGTTTTCAAATTATTTGGGACCTTTTAAGCTGTCTTTTAAAATATTTCTTCTCTTTTTTGACAAGTTTTTGTAAGGCATAATGAACTTTTGTTGAAGGCAGCAGAATATGAAAGTGTTCAAAAGTATCAAGCATCATACCAGAAAGAGTACATTTTTTTTAAGTGATCATAATAAAGATTCATCTGGAAGTCTCATATATTTTTCTTTTCTTTTTTGTTTCCCTGAGGGATGTTTTACATAGGAGCTCATTTTCTTGCAGCACATAACAATGCGTTTTACAGAATCATAGAGACCCCAGAAATTGAAACCCATCTTGGAGCATGGCACTGAAATGATTCCTGGCTTTAAAATCTTCAAAGAAGAAAGAAGAGACTTTGGGGGAAAATACTGTTACGGAACATGTTACACACAATCCTTTTCATGCTGCTGAATCACAGCACTGTCATTGATGCACCTATCTCTGCATGTAGGTTAATTTTTGGCAGAGACAGGAACAACTTGAATTACCACAATATTATAATGCCTTTCTGGTGCTCACCTGAATCTACTTGTTGTCTACAGGTTAAAAAAAAAATGTTAAAAGACTGTTTTTCCTTTATGAGAACTCAATGTATAAAATTTTAAGCCATATAGAATGTTTGAAATGTCAACTTCATTCTGTTATTTTGATCACTTAGGACCTGGACAGATACAAAGCTGGTGATGCTACTCTGTGTTTTAACTGTGTTCTTTACCAAGATGATGGTCAGCACTGGAACAGGCTTTCTTGGAGAGGTGATCAGTGCCCAAGCCTGTCAGTGTTCAAGAGGCATTTGGACAAAGCCCTTAATATCATGCTTTAACTTGGTTGGCTCTGGATTGGTCAGGCAGTTGACTAGGTGATCATTGTAGATCAATAAGATTTCTACTTATAGAAATAATTTCTAGTAAGGCAATTTCTTCCTTGGTTACTGAACAGAGATTTGAAGTTTAATAAAGTGAGTACCATGCATATCGACGGAGCAATGAAACGTAACCAGTGGCCCTGCAGGTCTGGATGGCAAACTATACCAAAGCTGAAAGCTTTTCTCAGGCTATATAATGGGTCACTTCCCAACATCTTTTTGGAACAGATGAGAGTATTCCTTCATTTGGGGTCACCTTTCTAATGGCTTCAAACCAATATACTGCCTTTAGTACATCTGTTTTAAATAACTGTCGAGAAGCAACAACAATGAACTGGCTAATGCAGAAGACTTACTTCCTTTTAGGTAGCAGAAAAGCTGTCAATGGGCTTGTTCCAGAAAAATGTTTCCAATTTCCACCTCTTTGTATAGATATTTAAATTTGAACATTGCTCAAGTTGTTGTTCAAGTTGGTGAAACAAACTGAGCTTTGATTTAAAATCATAGAATTATTTAGGTTGGAAAAGCCTTTTAAAATCATCAGTTCTCCAACTGTTAACCCAGAACTGCCACATCCACGACTAAGCCACTTTGCTGGGAAGCCTATGCCACTGCTTGATAACCCTTTCTGTGAAGGATTTTTTCCAGCTCTTCAATCTAAACCTCCCCTGGTGCAACTTGAACCCATTTCTTCTTATCCTACCTTATAACTTGGGAAAATATACCATCACCCACCTTGCTACAGCTACAGGTAGCTGTAGAGAGTAATCATGTCTCCCCTCCAACTCCATTTCTATATAGAGGCAAACTCTTGTCTTATTTTATCAACTTAAATATTATTATATCAGAACAGTTATGCAATCACTGATGTCAGTTTTTCTTCAATATTCTAACTGTAATATTGCATATACTATCATTTTCATAGTGAAGACTGTTTTTGCCTGCTGTCTTTGAGCTAGCTGCTGTGCTAAGTCTTTAGTGGTGACAGAAAATAAATATGCATGGTTGACTTCTATTAATTATTGGGCAATGAATGGAATGGGTGCTATAAACATTTTCAATCCTAATAATTTCCATGGGAGGGATACAGAAATTGATGCAGTTGTGGATTAGTTTGGGTTCTTTAAATCATTCTCAGGGGTATCGTTACTCTAACAAAGTTTTAATCAAGTCTTTCAGTGGCAATAATGAATTTTAAAAGTTAGTAGTTTCTGGTTACGGCACGACTTCGTTAGTATACACGAAAATCATTCTGTGGTGATTAACATCTATTCGCATCTTGGAATGCATTAAGGGCTCTAAATTATCATAGAAATTAATGCAATCTTCTTAAAAGGGCTTAAAATATGGTAATAGATACAGCATACCAGCACCTGCAGCTCAAGGTACCAAAGTTATTAAAGTTCAATATAATTATATTTATTTTGAAAGCATCTAAATGAGGGGGAGAATAAGAAACAAAGTTTAATAGAAACTTAACAGATGTATGCTCAATCTGAAGTCAGTTGAGATTTTTTTTCTTTTCTGGACCTGCTTCTGCAGGAGGGGTGGACTAGATGATGTCTAAAGGTCCCTTGCAACCCCTACCATTCTATGATTCAATGATATTGCAATTTCTGATGCATCTGAAATACTTTGTCGAGTTTGAAGTTACAAACCTGTGGCAAGATTGTGACATTCCTTGTACTGATGTCACATTAGTGAATTCAGTCAACTGAGTTGCTTGTGATTTACACCAGTAAATCGAGAGGGAGTGAAGTTTGTTACACAGATGTAATTTTTCAAGGCTGCTGCTTCTCACCCGTGTGCTGTGCTTGTGTGAGTTTTTTTTAAGGGTCACTTGCAGATTAATTTGCATAACATAACAGGAAATATGAAAACCAAACTATGGCAGGTACTTGCAGGTCAGTTTTTTGTTTACACCTGTGCAGGTATCCTGTAGGATAGGCTAGCAGAGAGCAAATCACCTGAAAATGAGGAGATATGATTAACTTGGGGCCGATGTACTGTAGCACTTTTCTCATGTAGAGGTGCAATACATGAATAAATAACTGATCTAAACTTGCCTTCAGCTCCCATTCTGCAGTTAAATTAACTGAGCTAGCCAAGAGATAAAAGTGGGGTGTTTTTTTTTGCAAATAGTTAGAATTATTTCCTCAATGTAAATGAAAAAAAAATATAGGTGTGTTTCTATTGACTATCTGTGGCACAATAAGTAAATAGCTCCTTATTCTTTGTCTTTTTATGCTTTAGATGTTTTATTGAATGAATCTCTGCCTGTCTTTAAGATAACTAGAAGACATGCTGACATTTGATGCAAAGTGTTCATTGTGCATAAAGTGAAGCATGTACAGCACATTAATTGCAGAGTTGGAATGCCAAAAGAGATTTACAGATAACAGAAATTAGCAGAAAATGCTTCTTATTATCAGTACAGAAAAGCTGTATTTTAAATGACAGCCAGATGCTTGTTTACTATGATTATAATGTTAATGGTAATATTCTGTTCGCATTTCTGTGTGCATAGCAGCTACTGAGGTCATTGGGAATTCTGGGAGACTTTAACCCTTAGCTTTTTTATTTTTTAACTTTTTTTTTTTTTTTTAAATTAAAATGATGACTGTTACTCACAGTGCCAAACAGTGCAAAGTCACATAGAAATGGTAGGTATTTAATGAGGGCAGTTTGTTTTGCTTGGAGGGGGTGGAGTTGGGATACGTGTGTCTTGCTAGGCATTGTACAAGAAAGCAAGATCTTTGCAGTATAATTAGATTATCATTCATCAGAACTTTTGATTCAGTTTTCTCAACAATTCCTTCACTAGATGCCTTCAAGCATCTGTTGATATTGTATGATGATCTTAATTAGATATAAAGGCAAGCTTTTGCTGCATAGGAATGAATGCAGAATCTTTTTGTCCCATTTGGAATGAAGATTGAATTACAATTCAGTCCTTATGTACATATTCTTGTCCAGCTGTAACACTTCACATTTACTTTAGCTTTAAATTTGAGACTAAAAGGTAGTGAAAGAGAAAATGAAATAAAAAGGAAGAGATTAAAAAAATACCAACACACCACCCCCAAAAAAAAAAAACCACAAGGGAAGTCAGTAGATAGGATCATTCATTCAGAAATAAGAGTAGTAGGGTTTTTTAGAAGTGAAATGGCCAAATCCAACATGTAACAATTTGTCAGGGCAATAATAATGGTATTTGTATCTCTCTTAATTGGCTTTAACCTTTACTTTCTATGGAACAATTAAAAAATTAAAGGAGAATGTATTTAGAGAGACAGATTTATGTTAGCTCATGCTTTGCACTGTTTTAATGAGGTCAAAGCAATAAAGACTCTCAGCAGATCCTAAGGTCTGGATGACGAATATCTGTCTTCCACTGCTGATTCACAATTGTTCTGTCCAAGTCTTTGAGTTGCTGTTTAAATATGAAAATATAAATTTCTACAGTTAGGGGCTCTTCTTGAGCGATTTACTCAGGAGTATGTATGTAAATGTATTTGAATAAAAATGACAAAAGTTTTACTTCTTGGAAGGAGGAAAATGGAAGTAGTTTGATTAGAGAAAGTGTTTTTAAGCTGTGGTTAATTTTGAAAGATATAAATAAAACACTTGCACACATGTGTTTAAATGTACCTGCTTAGAGTATTCAGGCATGTCTCCAGTAAAATTTATCTATAATCACATGTAGTAAAGTTCTGATGAGAATTTAGATAATCTCTAAATGTGCCACTTTCCTAAGGCAAAGTTACACATGTGGTGGATAAGTAGTGAAAGCGTAGATAGTAATTATTGCCTATTGATCTTTTCTTGATGGCTTAATTTATTGAAGGTGTGTGTTTCATTTGGTTTGGTGGAAATCTACAATGCATCAAGCTTATTCATTGGAAGATAGTCCTCAAGATTCCTTAGTCTTATTTCAGGCCTTATTTTTAAGTATTTTCTTTTGTTTTCATTTCGTTCCCTTGAAAAGTATCTGAAGTAAAAATCTCAAAGTGGACAAGCAATGGGTCCCCTGGTTCACATCCACGTATGCATTAAAGTTTATATAGTGAGCTGCAGTACCTAAAAATAGAATTGGTTAAGACATGCATGATTGCTGACTATTCCTATGGGAGACTGAAATTGCTTAAGAAAGGATTCTAGCTCCCCTTGCACTTGGAGCACTATGAGAAATAAATACCATGTTAGCTACCTCCTTTCACTAGCAATATCTTCACATATCATTCACAAGAGAAAAAAACACTCTAAAAATAAAATAGGTATTACTTTCTGTGACAAACATCTACATTGTTGGTCTGAAAGTTTTATTAACAGCTCACGTTTATATATTTTTATGATACTTTTAAAATGGTGAATTCTGAATGATTGGAAATACCCTCCAGCTTAATTGAGAACCATTATGTCTAGTAATTGGCAGTGATTTTGGAAACAGCCGTTGTTCTCTGCCCTATTAACATAATTTGAATTTTTTATTGCACTTCATAATTATCTGTTGGAGTTAACAAACAGGCCCATTTACTGAAGTGTTTAAGAACAAAAGCCCCAAATGGATGAGATTGTGATGTATTATTTCTGTTAACTGACCTTGCTGGAACAGTTTGCTTTATCAGTTTTTGATGGTGTCATGACTTATAATAGAAGATGATTGCATAGTTTCTAGTTTTCATTTGATTAAGTGTAGGTAAGACAGCATCTTCTAAAACTGTCTTTTGACTGTTTCTTACATATCCACTCCATTTAGTCCTCAATAGTGCTTTAACATTTTCTCTTTGGTAGCTGGAGAAAACCACTGATTCAGCCTTATATATTGAACAAATCTGTTCACCGTGGCAAGTTATCAGAGACAGGAGAAACTTGATCCCTGCTCACTTTAAAATATTTTTAGATCAAAACCCCTTTTCAGTTCTGTGACTTGTAGTGAAAACAAGCTCCTTATCTATCACTTAGCTTTCTATGTACTGCAATAAGGGAAATCACTGGAACTCACTGTGTTATTGCTGGTTTTCCCAGCACATGATCACATGCAGAGTACTATCATTTGTAATATCAAAACTATCAGTGTCAGAAAAAACTCCTAGTTGCTCCTATTTCTGTCATTCTTTTTAGAAGTCATTTTAAGGAGACTTTTCTTCCTTGAGCATTTAGATCTTGAGCCTTTAGGTAATCTTTTCAATTAGTCCCTGGGGCTGTAGAGAAATGGGAAAGTACAATTCTCTTAGCAACTAAAATTGCAGGTTCAAGTTAAAATTAAGGTTTTAAACAGTCGTATTGGTGGAGGGAAAAAAAAAGGAGGATAGGAACAGATAGAAATCCAAGACATTTGGCTAATGGTAAGAATAGTGAAATATGTGATTGACTTCTCAGAGAGAATTGTAACTAACTCTTCCTTTGTAACCCTCTGGCAGGTGATATGTAAGGCTGTGTACACTGCTTCTCTGTATCGATCGTTTGTCCTACCAACCTCGACAACGCTTCCCTAAAATATATCAAATGTTGTAGTCAGTCTTTGCAGGGCCCTAAGGGAAAGTCTGAGAAGATTTGGGGGACAGAGTACTTGGGAATGGGGGCAGGCAGAAAGGGAACAGCCTCCTAGCTGTTTTGATCTAAACCAATTGCTTAATGAGGTCATTCAGCTGTTAAATAGCTTCACCCATCATTTGTGGTTTTCCTCTATGGCAGAAATGTTGGAAAGTCTCTTTTGCGTTTACAATCAGAAAGTGATGTACTAAGAAATTGGTATAACTGTTGGGGGAAAACACATTAGTGATGGAAAGACAACGTTTGCTGAGGGTGAAAACAAACAGTACATAGCCAGGTGTGGGAGGGATTGTTTGTTTATTCTTGTTTTCATTTTGCCTTTCTGATAAATTTAGAGAACTCAACTGCTAACCTGCATTCCAGACCTCAGCTTTCTGCAGGCTACAAGTAGAGGACTGTAAAAATAACATGCATGCCTTGGCTAGTGGCAAAGTTTAGATTTCAATAAGCCCAGAGGTTTCTGAGAATTAAAATTGCATCTTTTTTTTCTTCAGGGATGTTTTTTATATGTGAGGTGGGACGAATGGAATATTTCTTAATATGTAAGCATTCTGCTATCATTCCAAATAAGTTATATAAGTGTGATTCTTCATGCTTTAGTGTAGGAGGCATCTTTTTAAAGACTGGGCAAGAAAATCACCCATTATCTTTTGTCATTAGTTAAGCCTAAACTAAGACTCTGCAATTGTTATACTACCTTTTATGATAATTTTGATTGTTGACTACTGGCTGTTGTTACTGTTCTTATTTGTATGAATCAGGCTACCTGGTTTTGCCTTGCAGGAAAGGGTTTTTCTTATCCTTATCTTGCTGTTTCATTACGGGTTGTTTTGGTTTTTCTTTTCTTAGTGACATCAATATACAGTAAAGGAGACATTTTCCATCTCATAAGCAGCAACAATTTTTTCTGACGCTAAGTTGGAGTTCAGCTTTTGGCAGGGTTAGGACATCACGTTTCCTCATATGCATACCTGTAGACTTGTGTCTGCATGTTTATATTTGTATGCTTTTATATAATATCCACATCTGTGGTATGCATCTAACTCTCATATGCTGTGTAGATTTACTTTTTTCCTATTACGTGTAGCAGTGTAAAAGAAGATCCTGAAATTGGAGGCAACCTCAGCAGTTACCTGTAGTTATCCTCCTAGTGAAAATAAACAGTATAAAGGTTTTGCTTCTAGGGCCACAAAGATGATGAAGGGAGAGGAGCATTTTCCCTATGATGAAAGGCTGAGGGAGCTCCAATGATAGGACAACGGGCAACAGGTACAAGCTGGAATATAAGAGTTTCCAAAGAAATGGAAGAATTTCTTCTTTTCGGGTGAGGGAACACTGAAACAGGTTGCTCAGACGGGTTGTGCAGTCTCCTTCTCTGGGGACATTGAAACCCACCTGGATGAGTTCCTTTGTGACCTACTCTAGGTGCTGCTGCTCTGGCAGAGGGATTGGACTGGATGATCTTTCAAGGTCTCTTCTAACCCTTAAATGTTTAACATTTCCCACAAATGCAGGGGGAATGTTTGACACTTGCATCACTTGGATTAAAAAGGGGAGAAATTAATCATCTTATTAATAAGTGCAGAAACATAGCCACTTTGTTACTGAAGGAATATGTACTCTGTTATTCTTACAAGATTGTTACTTGTGAGATCGTAAGGGCTGATCTGACTTGCATTTTTTTTTTTGTTGCTGTTGTTTGTCTTTGGATTTAGTGTATGTGGATCTAATAAGTAACAGGATTAAACTGACTAAAATGTTGTCAGTAGCACATAATTGTGTGCTTCAGGTATTTAATTGCCATTCTAACTCAGAACACAGTAGTTTTATGCTCCACTATTGTGAAGGATCACATGGTTAATCTTGTAATCTGTGGTGAACAAAAAGAACAGAAATAGCCTTGTGAACAGTAGAAGAGTTACACAGGTATTGTTTGGAAAGCCACGGCTTAATGTGCAAACACAAGTCAGAGTTTTAAAGAAATTGTTTACAAAGTGTTCTGTACTATATGTGTACGTTGTTACAGTTGTACATCAGGTAATATGTAGTGCAAGGCAAGTGGTGTCTGCCATGTTATTCCACCTCACTGTTTATGGGTGATGCCAAGGTAGCACCACAGTTAGATGTGATGGGGCCTGGGGTTGACCTGAGTTTCTCTCCTGGATGTGAGAGGGAAGCTGTCAGTGTATTTAACACAGGACCAAGTTTTACGTTAGGAGAATTGTCTGTGTACATACTTCTATTTGTGACATACAGTTATAAATACAGTAGTTGATCCCCTTACTTTGAAATTGTAGTGTAAATGAATATTGGAAATAATTATCCTGAATTAAGAAGTTCAGAGAAGTTAGAAGTTGCTTTTATAGTGTGCAAAACTGACTTTTATCAAGGGGTGAAAAAGAAATAATCCCAGATTACCTAAGTGTGTTTTAATGTTCTCTGTCTCCATTGATAGACTGCATTTTTTGCAGTGAAAGCGTATACAGTTATATTCAGTTCATCTTCCCTGACTGTTTTCTCCATAAGCCTTTGGCTGAGTTTAGTTATGACTTATAGCTTGAGCATGGCATTTGGGAAAAACAGAAAAAGTAGTATAAATGTAAATGTGAAGAGCTACAGCTCATTCTGGTTTTGAAATTGTTGGTGTGAAAAGAACTCAACAGTGTTTTATTTAAACAAGGTCTGCTTCAACCTTGATTGACTTGCAGTAAATTGCCTGGTACGAGAGGCAAAAGGAAGTGGATAGAAAAATGGCAATCAGCACCAAATGTTTCACATATTGATTGACAAGCACCAGAGATGTGCTAGAGTAAGATAAATTGGCTAACAGAGCCCATCTTGACAGCTCCTGAGATGGGAAAATTGTTCCTGTTAATTTGCTGCTGGGACCTTGTCATTTATGGGGATATATATTTGAGTGCCTTCTAATGGTGTAAACAAACTTTGGATTCTTTAGTAGCATATTTCAGCTTCAGTTTTAATTCTTCTCTGACCAGGTATTTCTGAGATGTAGTTTTAAAGTGCTTTAAGATTGAAAAGATGAGAGAAACTGTCATTATTTTCAAGATATAGTCCATACTGAACTACAGAATAGTACCTTCAAGCTATTCTATAACCTGTTTGATTTTCAGTGGGTTTTTTCCTTTACCAAAAGGCATGGAGCAGAGCCCATTTGTTTTAGGGAAAGAAGGTATATCTTCATTCCTTCACTCTGGCAACTTTAACTGTAGCTGTAATGAAAAGTTTATTTACTTTTTAACGTACCTAATTTTGTACTTGCAAATGCCTTTTAATCGGGTTACAAGTGTTCTCAGTACTGCAGAGTACTAAGCTTCCTTTTCCATATAGTAGTCTTTCATGTCTGCAATTTCTTTTCATTAGAAGCAAATTTTATCTTTTTAATTTCCTGAACTCTTCTCCCAGAGTGCTGTTAATTACGGTGATACACAGCAATGGTGAAATAGTTACTGGTCTCATAGCTTTTGTGTTGCAATCTGCCACTCAGGCTTCATTTGGGCTAAATATTTTCACATAAAATGAATTTTGACATAAATCTCATTTGAGAAATCAGCACTTTCATAGAATCATAGAATGGTAGGCATTGGAAGGGATCTTCAGAGATCATCAAGTCCAACCCCCCTGCAGAAACAGGTTCACCTAGATTAGGTCACATAGGAACATGTCCAGGCAAGTCTTGAAGATCTCCAAGGAAGGAGACTCCACAACCCCTCTGGGCAGCCTGTGCCAGGGCTCCCTCATCCTCACAGTGAAATAGTTTTTTCTTATATTTAAGTGGAACTTTTTGTGTTCCAGCTTCATCCCATCACCCCTTGTCNTAGAGGGGGAGAAGAACCTCCCTTGACCTGCTGGCCACATTCTTCTTGATGCATCCTAGGATGCCATTGGCCTTTTTGGCCATGAGGGCACATTGCTGGCTCATGTTTAGCTTATTATCAATCAGGACTCCCAGGTCTCTCTCTGCAGAGATGCTCTTCAGCAGTTCGACCTCCAGCCTGCCCTGGTGCATGGTATTCTTCCTTCCCGGATGCAGGATTCTGCACTTGTCCTTGTTGAACCTCATGAGGTTCCTCTCTGCCCAACTCTCAAGCTGGTCGAGATCCCACTGAATGGCAGCACAAAGTTTTTCAGCTTTCTTGTAAGGAAAGTGAGCAGATCACAGTGTTCATTTAAGGTGTGTCCCACAAATAGTAAGGATATTGTTCTTTCTTCTCTGGTTTATAATGTGTTTCTTTATTTGAGTCTGCTTCCCAGACTCTGACCTGGAAATCAAATTTAGAAAGACAGAAATATTTCAAATGTTTTTCAGTACTGAACAAACATTTATCTGTGCTTAAATCACTCATTTTCCAAGAGGTTTGATGGTTTTGTCTGTAATCCTGTATTTGGATACTTTCTATATTCCCTGTTTTCTTCCAGAAATAATTAGCAAAACCTGAAGACATCAAAGAGATGTTTAAGGGCTATGGTATGTCTAGCTCCATGTTAATTATGGTATTTCACTTCGCTCTTGGATTTTCAGCCGCAGTTTAGCTCCAAGCTGTATTCCTAGATGTGACCACAATGGTCCATCCTGAATTGAGTGAGCAGCAGCAGCCTGGTATGCCAGTCAGGAACAGAGTGCTGCTAGGGAAGCTTCTCTGTCGAAGGGCTTTTTAGGGCTCTAGAGTGAAACCCTGACCATGCTAAAGGCAAATCCACATTTTGAATTGACTTAGTTGAAGCTGAAATTTCTCTGTAGTTTGTTACGTGGAATGTTCATTCTGGAAGCAGGATCTGTGACAGATCTTGTCAGGATATATAAATGTTCAGCGGAAAATATCACAACACTCTTAAACATTTGTAGCACCCATTAAGTGTTCTTTTAAAAAAATGCTTAGCTGCCTGCAGATGCAGTGAATGTTAGATGCTTTTATTCTTAGGAAAAGGCCGTCACTGACAAAGAGGACTGAAAAGTCAAGTCTTTAGTTTCCTTGTGCACCTAAAACTTCTGCTGATATCAGTACAGCTTGTGTAAGAAGTGCAAGATGGTATCTTAGGAAAAGAAACTATATGAAGCAAGAAATATGTAAATATCAAGATGATATCATGGAAATGTAAGTATCAGTATCAAGATTAATGGGAATTCTATTCCCATCATACTTTTCTTAGTGCACCTTAGCATCTCCCAGCAGTAAGATACAAACATCTCTAGAGAGCACCATAGCAGATGTTTAGCACTAATTCAGAATTGCATTCCGCACACATTTAGAAAGCAAAGATGAACACTGTATTCAAACTGCAGGTGTAACTGAGAACAGTAGACCTTGATAACCTCAAGCAGAATTATCCAGAATATAACACTGTCATTGCACTGTAACACAGAGCAGATTTTGAGCATATTATTTAAATAATTTTGCCATTTACATAATACTGAGCATGTGGAGCCTTGTGTTCATTTCACATTTGTTCATCAGAAATTAGAGCTGCCGTTTCAGCAGGTTGCAAACAGTTAACACAAACTCCCTAATTGTCATCCAAGCCCTACCAGTTAGTGCTGTCTTTGCATGGCTTTCACAGATTTTGTTAAATAATTACAGATTGCAGTTTTCTCCTGTTTGTTCAAGATAGTGTTATTTTTCACACCTATTAGTGACTCCAGGCACCTGAATCACTAATTGTTGTAACCATTCCTGGAAACAAATTTCTCTAATGGAAATAAAGCCAACATCATTCATGAGGATATGTGGTGGAGATGGCATGAGTGGTTGTTTAACAGTATTTAGACTCTCAGTAAAATAGGGTGATGGGAAACAAGAGGTGTTTGGATAGCAGAAACAAGTTTGTAGCATAGCATAGCCTGAACTCTCTGTGTCACAGGAATAAAGATATTCAACTACTTGTAGATTTATGTCAGGAACTAGATTTCATAGAGTGTCTGTAATTACCTACCTAGGGCCTAATTACAACCCTTTCATTAGTGGAATTGCCTGATATGAATGCTTAGCTCTGTATGAGCCAATACAATTGATAAATACATGTTATTTTCTCCCAATTTTTAAAAAGTGCACATATTACTAAGTTCCATAAAGGTGGAAATTCAGTCATGTGTGATGGTTGTGAGTCTTCAAATAATTTCCTTCTAAATCCATTCCTAATCTTAGAATGTTAATTTTGTCCCAGGAGGAATAGGCAGTTGATGAGTTGTTATAATTCAATGTTAGTTACAGTTAGTTCAGCAGAGCTTTTTTTTAGGGAAGTTAAGTTTATGCAAGTTCACGTGAATTATGTTCACATGGACTTGTCTGTTTCTTGCTCTGTTTTTACTGGCTAAATCAGAGCTAGAGTACGATTAGGGAAGACATTTTGAGTTTATGAGTGATGGGTTAAAAAAAAAATCACTGAAACAAATTAATGTTTTCCAGCTATGAAGGTATCAAACATATGCCAAGCAATCAGCTTGCTAGTGTAATAGGTTCATGAAGGAAAAGAGTTTTTTAATCTTACTCACTGATGTTTTTCCCAAGACAGCAACAGCTTTTATAAAATGAGGCTTATAACTTCTCATTACAGAATCTAATCTGCCAAAAAGACATTGAACAGCTGCAAACCCCTAACATCTTCTAGCTGTAAATTGTTTTTATTATTTATCTTTGTTTAACTAAAAAAGAAACGGGCATTGGATGATTTAACAAGACAAGAATTAAGTGACATTAACTTTTGACAGCAGCAAATTATTCCTTTACATACTGAATTGGTTTAGATAATTTTGAAGTCATGACTGTCTACTTATTTTTAATATTCCAGTTCCATAAAACTGATGTATTTTGTAGATGGATTGCCTAGAAAAATTCATTTAACACTGAAAGTCAGAAGTGATGTGATTGATTTCCAAGTTAGTCTTGTTCTTCTGCATAGATTGTAGTAATGATAGTGTCTTGCCATTGGTACAGGGATTTTCGTGATTAAGAATTACACGTGTGCAGTACTGTGGGAAATATTAAGCACATGCAGAGGTCAAATGGTTTCATGAAGGTAACAAAACTTGAACAAGCTTGGGGAACGCATCTGTAAGAGAAAACAGACTTGTTGGTTCTTCTTCATTCACCCCTTTTTCTGATATCTGCAGTTCTCAAACCGTATCCCTGGGTGTGCAGTAAATGGTTCTACTTCAGAGGACACGGAAGAGGAACGGATTAAATATGAAAATATGTTAACATTCAACTTCTTTCTATTTTTGGTAACAGATACTGGTTGCCATTTTAAATTTATTCCTTTTTTTATCTCATATAAGCATTTTATAAACAATTTTTGTTCTGCCTGGCAAAACTTAACTCCAACTGCACCAATGCTAAACCAGTGAGAATTTATGCATCACTGTCAGAAAGAATCTAGGATTATTTTGTTTTGTTTAGTCTTTCGTTATTCATCCCTACATATACATAACCTGCAAGGTGGCTTAGAAATGTAAATAGAAATTTTAACATGTACCTAAGAAGAAATAACCTTGAGTTTTGGGATCATTTTGTTTAAACGTTTTAACTTCTAGACTGTTAAAAGTACTTACACAGTTAAGATCATGATTTTTAGGAGTATGGTTTTTTTTTTTTAAGGACCTCACTGTTTTGCTTTTACAGTGAGAATTTAAGGATTTTTCAAAACTGAATTTGATGCTGCATTGCTGTCTGTCATATTTTCACAAAGGAGGGTAGAGATTTGGGCAGGTATGTGTTTATTTCTTCAGTGCTCTTTTCTTGAGGACTTTGGTCCCCTTGCAGTTGACTTTTCTTCTTGATGTTTTTGAAAGGATGTAGGATGCAATTGAGATAAGGGTTAGTTCCATTGCCTGCTGGAGAGGAGAGGGAATGGAAATTGCTCACACTAAGTTTGGCTTCAGTATTATCTTGGGCTATCTTGCCAACATAAGTGCTTTCACTCCTGAATGCAACAGGAGTTCATGTGTTGGGGATGTGATGGAGCTGTGCTGCGCAGCACTGATGCTCAGCTTCTGCTGCTCTGAGGAACTGCAACACAAGCATTTCAGCATTTCAGTCACCTTGAAATGAAAACCCCACCTAGAAAAATAAAGGCAGAAAAGTTTCAGGGCTTCATGGGCACAGGTTAAGTCCTTCTGAAAGAGCATAACTGCAGGCAGCGTCGGGGAGCAGAGTGGACGGTACCTAACGTGTCATACACATAGTCTGCAGTGATGCAGTTGTAGATACAGCTATTGCACAAACAGTTCACAGTTTCTCACTTGGCCAAGCAGCATCTACAACGTGTCAGTGAAAATGTACTAACTGGGCTGTCTGTGTACCATGCAGGGCTCTGCAGCTCTGCCCTCAGAGAATCTACTGTTTTGACAGTAGATACAAATATTTCTTTATACATTGACAGAAATTGCCCTTTGAGGCATATTCTTGCCTATACTGTAGTTCCAGAGTGATTATTGTTTTCATTATCTTCACTCTGTTCATGCTCTTGCTTGGCTTTTGTGCCTTTCTTTTTTTTTTTTTTTTTGCACAGGTTTTAAAAAAAACTAAGCAAAGCACAAGCATCTCGTTCATGCTGTTAAAGGAGAAAGATACAAACCCAAGGTTCTGATTTGTCTCTGGTGGTTCATTGTGATGTATAGCACAGGTGGTGACTTACTATGTCTAGATCTCTTTTTTTTGCATTCTTTTTTAATTGTTTTAAATCCACCTTCAGCCTTTCCCTGGTGTCAACTTCATCCTTGGATGCCCTAGCTATCTATTTTGATGCAGAGAAATACCTAAAAGCATCAGCAAACAGGTCTGTGCAGGAATATCAGCCCCATGCTTTTAGGAGGAACTTATTCTCTCCTTTGACTCTTATGAAATAGACTCTGTGAAAACTTTTTTCTTAGCTTCGCTGGTTTTGTTCATTTGATGCTTTCAGAGAGATAGGAGCTTCAGAAGCATTGGGAGTACCTTTCTTCAGTGATAACTCTGTCATCCAAATCCTGATTTCTATCTTTCTTTCTTGCTGTTTCGAAGCTTGTTTGCCCTAGTGAAAAAATGCTGTGAGAATTTAGGCAACAGAAATGCAACTTGAGGCTGAAGAAAATGGTCATAAATAGTTAGATTCCTTTCCTTCTTTTTTCATGTGTGTTTCATTTTGGGCTTTAGTTTTAACTTGAAATGTGGCTGCTGAATAAAGAGTTACCCAAGTCCTCTTTACATACAGATCAGTAGTTATACTTGCCAGATCAGGTAACTTAGATGTTGTGTCTTGCCTTTCTCCTTCGAGCTGTGGCTGCTTAACTCTGGAGGAAAAAGCTTTTTCTCAAGGAGGAAAGTTATTGTCTACTGAGGCTCCAAAGCTGACCTCTGATGTGCTGAGGTATAAATGCCATTTGAGCCACAAAAATAATAGATGCTGTTTCTATACAGAAAATGGGTGATTTTTCCTCTTGTCAGTTAACTGTAGTAATTTTATCAAATACAAAATATTTATCTTTCTTATGCCAGTTGTGACAATATATATTTAATTTACTAAATGTGACTCTGCTTCAGAGTGCTCAGCCCATCAGCGAGATGTACTTTGCACAAATATTTAAAGGGCAGGTGTGTTTTTTCTTGCAGAAAGCAATATTTCTGGGGAGGAACAGGAGAGCCTGCTGAATGTGCTGTACCTCAGGAAAGTTCCCTTTCATCAGCTGCTTGCTTAATTTATAGTGCTTTGCACTGCAAAAAAACATGCATCTTGAGTTTTCCAGTTGTTTCTTGTCACATTTAGCAGCATTTCTCACTCTTTCAAGTGAATTTAACATTGCTGACTGTATAGGTACTTCAGTTAGGCTGACTTGGAAATGTAGTGAAAATGTGTCTGTGCTGGGTGAAGAGGAGGAGTGTAACCACTGGCAGCAGGTCCTGCCCTACTCCTTCTATTGATTCCCTTTGTCTTTCCAGCTCTGTTTCCTGAAGTAAGAGAGAAGAAGGATAGTTCATCTTTCTCTTCTATCACCTGTAGTTAATGGCCAGCCATTACTGGCTGGATAGCCCTCCTTGTATCATTTTAGTAAACATGATCCACACACCAACAACTGATGATACTGTCTGTGAGTTCAGTCACTAATGTAATTTTATGGGATTATATAGGGTTCTATACTTTGTGTTGGTGTAACGTGAATATTATCTTCAATCAGTAAATGTCAAAATCTTAATTGCCAATTAAGTGTTGTATCTGTTATGATGCCATCAGTTATGTAGAAATAACTCATCTCTTTTTACTTCCCTAGCTTCCTGCATTAATATTTGAATGCTTCTGCTTGTTCTAAACAGTTCTTTGAAAGGTTCTTTTCTTTCTGCAATCTAATGCATCAGGGACTGCTGAGTGAAATTTTGGCTTGCATATATCTTTCTATTTGTGTCTCACTCCTTGTGACCAGAGCTGTAGAACAAAGAAATAAGTGACTTTATTGATAGTAATGTATGTGACTAACTGTAGTTATTACATATCATTTATATTTATTTTCTGCATGAATAGAAGGTAGCCTGCTACAGCCAAATACAGAATAGTTACATCATAACCTCTTGATTATGAAGATTTACCATCTGTTTAAAGCTAATAAAACTTGATTTTTCTCATAAAAGCATCTACACAGAGGAAGATGCCTTCATAAATGTAATTTATCAGTGAAGATATGCTGTTTAGGTGTCTGAAAATCTCAGTGTGACATGCTGAGAACACATGGGTTTGAACAGCCTACATAGATTTTTGCCACACACATGCTAACCTTAGAAGTGAGATTCTCCTGATGAGAAGAGCTTGAAAACTCTGCGGGTAAAATAAGCTTTGAGATCTGTATTTATCACCTCTGGGGTTCACTTGTTTCTAATCAGATAAGTTTTTATAGTGAAATGGATAACTTAGGAGTTTGGAATGGCAACATACAGGTTGTGATCTTCCCTCCTGACCAAGTCAATGGCAAAATGGCTGTTTAAGGAATCTAGATGGATCATTTACACCTCTTAAAAGAATGTTCTCTTTTGGATATTATGTATATCTGTCTAAATGTGTGTGAGTAATTATATTTAAATATATAAATATGTATAGAAATATATATATAGCATTATGTTTCTTATATGTTGTTGTTGGGTAGTAATACTATATTGCAGTTAGCTGAAATGTTACTTAACAGCTCTTCAAGATGTATTTTTTTAATGCATATTCACACAGTGACTGCTCATGTGTCAGAATTCTTACATTCTGGGGTTTTTTTTTATGTTTGTTCCCTGCCTGCTGACATGCACCATGGTGAAATATAGAGGCCAAGGTTTCACACACACGTGGGCTTTATTAATCCACAAAACTCCACAGGTCCTTTGCTGAGGCAGGAATGTGGAGGAGTATGGAAAGTGTATCTCAAAAATCCTTCAGTCACTGATAAGCAGCTTGCTTCTCTGATTGTGTCTCTTATTTATGTATATTAATGCTACAAGTGATTGCAGGCAGTCTTTTTTTTTTTAAACAAGGTTTTTTTTATTCCTCCTGCTGATGGGTTTTGGTCTTTCAGGCTAACACTAACCACAGTATCTCTTTCCCAAAAGTGTTACAGTGATTAATATTAACAGAACTTTTCTGAGCTGTCTTAAAAGTGTTTGGGCTTAAGACAGCCTCTCTGTCACTCTATTGCTGCATCATATTGTGACCACACTGGTACACTTGTGCCTTATTCATCTTCTGACTGGGAAGCTGTCCTTGACAAGGACAATAAAGGAATTCCTCATAGCAATATGTGATCTGCATAGTGAGCTTTGTAGATGTGTGGAGCTGTGGCATCGTTGCCAGGTACATGTTTATTCTAAGGCAGATTTTAAGCCATAGAGACTTAAAGTGTATCAGTAACTGAGGAATGGTTTCATAAAAGTTCCTGGGCTGATGAAGAAAGATATGACCCTGGTTAACAAAAAAAAAAAAAGAGAAAAGAATAGGTCTATGCTATTTGCTATGTGTAGAGGGAAAAAGGAAAATGCTACAAGAGGGTAAAAAAGATTCTTACAGAATGGTATGACACATGATATGGAAGCCCAAAGCTATCCCACATCAGAACAGCCTGCAGAAGGAGAGTTATAAAGTTCTGTCTTCACTTCTAAGCAGTAAGATCAGATCAATGACAAGGGAAATGAAAGGAAGTGGGAGGATTGTTGTTCTGTCTGCTTGCTTTATTCAAAAATACTTACTAATTCAATATTTATATCTATTTTTTTATATTTATATTGAAAAAATGCCTTACAAATTTGCCTTACAAATACTGTATTGAGTATCTGTATGAGTCTTTGCCATGTGTGAGTATATGCAATATGACCATGTGTAGGAACAGATATTGAAAAAATAAATAGTTATAACTCTTACTATTGGAATGATGATATAATGGCTTTTAGACTTTGGCCTCCCTTTCTAGTATTTGTATCTGGTTTATGTTTCTTTGCTTATGTTCCACAATTACATTATTGCTGTCAGTAGGATTAAGTATCCATTACAGAGGGTTTCTGTCAGTGCACAATGAGATAAAAATCTTCGAGAAGCTTTATTGTGTTACTGTACAAAGAGTGGATGCAAATTGTACAAACTCCTGTTTACATTATGGATTGGGCTTCTGAAAACAACAGTGTAATAGAATACTGATGTTACCATACAACGCAGTGTGTTCTGTAATAATGCTGGGGATTGCAAGTCCCGTTGTGAAGTGATGAATATTTAGAGTCGTTTCAACAGATGAAGGGGTTCAAAGAACTGCTGTTTTATATCTAAAATTATTCAACAAATTATTCAACAAGTTATTTCCAAAGAAGTTGGGGTTTATAAAGCCTGTAAAGCTTACTCTGCTATTTTAAATGGTATATTGAGCTTATTTGATCAAGATACTAGGATTCAGCAGTATGAATCGAACCCGTTATTTCTAACTTTAGAGTATAAAGTAACAAACAAATTGCATTTATCATGCTCTTTATAACTGCATACCTTCAATTCTCTTCAGTGCTTTCACGACTGTTCTCTCAAATTTGATACTGCAAAGTGTTACCCTTCAGATTCATTTCCTAAGGCAACAGAGCTTAAGAGTGTCTGTTTCTGTTCCTGTTCTGTAATTTTTCAACTACCCACCAAATTTTACAAAAGGTTCCATGGCTCAAGTTATTCTGTGTGTTTCAGGGGCTGGGGATGGAGAAGCATGCAGAGAAAATGTGCTCCACTAGAGCCACATTACTGTATAGGGAAAGATTGTAGTAGGAGTTTAACGTTTAGTAGATGCCAAAAATCAACTTGACAGAAAGGTCAAGAATGCCCTAACCACAAGAAAAAATTTAATGATATTTGGAAGCTTCTTAGGAAATCTAACCACAGCACAGACTGGCAATGGTTTCTGTGGCTCACAGACATCTATGTTTTGCAATTAACCTGTGTGTTTAGACAAATCTTTCTCAGAAGCCAACTTCTCACCAAAGTAATGCAACGTTTTAACACCTTGATACCTTTTTGTGTTTTCTCTAAGCTGCTAACAGAGCTGTGGTAATTAGGCATTTACTGTGTCTTCAGGGATTTGGGCTGTATTATTTCATGAAGGTACCAATGTGGTTAACTTTCCTGACAAAATAATTGTGGTTTATCCATTTCCATTTGTATGCTGCAAAAACATACCTAAATTTCTCTGAAATGCCACTTGTAATTTACACAGAAGCAAACCTGATTTTCTTTTTACCTCATTACATGTCCAACATTTTTCTGATAATATATTTCCATGAAATACAATAAATATAGATTCTGAATTTATAAAACTTTCTTCTGGCTTCATAATGTTGAAGAGTACTATGATATGTGCAAATCAAATGCACACAATGAATCCAGTGTCACATTCCTCTCTGAGGTATGTTAAACCTCAGTCTCTCCTCTACTTTCCTACACATTGCAAAGAAATAGTTAGAAACTGTTGTTCCTCAATCACTTCCTTACCACTTGTTTAGGGTATTCACTGTAGTTTTTCATAAGAACAGCACAATCATGAATAATAAGAGTAATTAGTTATATCATCAATATTAGAATAATTTCCTCAGAAATGCAAATCCACAATGAAAATATTCAATGCTTATTGAATTTTCTCTAGCATAAAAGATGGTAGATGGGAATTGCAATGGAGTAGCTTAAACCCATTTCTATTATGTGGTAAACCTGGTCATTTAGTATTGTCATCACTTTATCCAGTGCTAAAAATATAGTAGAGAAATAACCTGATTAGTCACTTGCCTATCTCCAAGTATTTATCTTATTTCAAACTTTTTGAAAGTAAGAGTGTAGTTCATACTATTCACTGGTACCATGCACTGAAAGTTGGATTTTTTCACTATCTATGGGTACCTTTGGTTGATTGCTGTTCCCTCAATGTAACTTATTTAATGACTGCAATTTTTTTCACTTTCTTGAATGCCTCTTTTGTTTTCTTTCCCCTTCCTTTGACATTTGATATGTGACTATAGAAGGTTACTTAATGGTATAAACCTTTCTGCAGTTCATCTAAAGTGAAGTGCTCTAGATTCCAAAACTGGTGACGTAACTAATGAGAAATCCAGTGTGTCTTTGCTTTGCTACTGTTTCTTTAAGAATGATGGAAATAAGGATGCAGTGTTTTATGTAGTTTTGCTGCATTTTAACATTTGTAGCTAGCATGCAGCAGATCTCTTTGCCTCACAGACTTTGACAGTATCACTGAGGTCATATTTTCCTTTGTATAAATTATTCATGAACAATTTCTCCAATGCACTAGATAAACTTGGAGAGATCAAAATGTGTGTTTCTCTTCTTCCTCTCATCCCTGTAACTGGTCATATTCAAACAGGCAATGCAAAAAAAAAAAACAACCGTAACCCAAAAACTGTCTTGATCTATGTGCATTTGATGGAATGGATAGATATAAAGTTGAGAGGAAAAATGAAAGTTCAGAAAAGCAAAGAATGAATAAATAATGAGGGGGTTTTTTTGGCTGACTTGATACCACTAGTTTAGTTTAGCAGAAATGAGTTGTTGTAGTGGGCTGAGATGTATCATGCGCATTAAGGACTGGATTTCAGGATGGAAATTAATGTCTGGTGAGCTAGGCAGGCATTTCTGCCCCTAGAGCACCAGTGCAGAAAGAGATGAGAGGAAGGATAGGAAAGCTTAGTATTTCCAACCTGTATTCCAGCTTAGCCAGCTGCTGCAAATGAAGTAATTCCTTTTCAGTCCTGCTGCTTCCTTTGTTTCCTCTCACATCTGTCAATAGATTTTTGGAAAGATATACTTTAATAAAGGAAGAATCTTAGCTTGGAAGTAGCCTTCATAGGGTTCTTATTACATGTCTCTAAGATTCCTCTAGTGGAGCAATATCTCTGATTAAAAATAAAACAATGTAAAAAAATCAGAGCACCTCTATCATTTTAAGAGATGTTTACGGATATGTGTTGTAATTCCAGGAATCATCGCATTATAGTCCCCTTTCTCATTGATCTTATTCAGCCAAAGCCACTGTTTCTGTGGAAAGTTCTTCTGCTAAAATATGTAGCTGCTGCAGTTGCATTTTACAGCATCTGTGACTGCAGCTCGGGGCCTTTCAGCATCTGGCTGCTGTGCGTGGGGGTGCCCAGGCAGAACAGACTGCTGCCCATCACGTGCTGGGCACTTACAAGCTCATTCACCCAGCGTCTGTTCACCTGATGAGTTTACAAGCTGATACTGTGGAGAGGTTTTTTGGAACGAGTTCACAACATAGCTGCTCACAATGCCTTCAATATGGTGGAAAGGGACAAGTTGGTACCAGTGGAGAGATTTTGTGTCTCTGCGCAGCAGTTGCCGTATGTAACGATGGAGAGTTACAGTGCGATCGCTTGGCTGTTTGGTTTATTTTCATTACATTCATTGCTGATCTTTGATCCCTGTGTCCTCTTTCCCAGGTCGTCCCATTCCACCTACATCCTCGTCTAGCCTTCTCCCATCTGCTCAGCTGCCCAGTTCTCATAATCCTCCACCAGTTAGCTGCCAGATGCCATTGCTAGACAGCAATACGTCCCATCAAATCATGGACACCAATCCTGATGAGGAGTTCTCTCCTAATTCATATCTACTAAGAGCGTGTTCAGGGCCTCAGCAGGCGTCCAGCAGTGGTAAGAAAATTGCAAACATATGGAGTTTTGTTTGTGACATGTTTGTGCTGGTTTTATGCGTTTTTCTTGCAAATGTGTTCTTACATCACCACAGAAGTGAGAGCATCTATGGAAATGAGACAAGCAAAGATCTTACTGCTTTATTTCACAGAAACTTGGTTGGAAACACCATACATCATGTATATTTTTCCTTAATTTTACTATAAAGAGCTTTTTTTTCATTTCAGAAGAGTTATAAATAGTGTAAAATATGTTATTGAGTTCTTGCCATCAGAGACATTTAGCTTTTAAAGTAGGTTTCTTGCTCCTTGTATGCCTCTTGTAAAGAAAAGGTGTGCACACAATGGTTCTTTGTTCTGCATAAGCTAGCCTAGTGTCTCATGTAGCTTATGAGGTTCTGTATCTAAAAATGTATGTTGCTTCTGCCATTCTGTGTCTGTTCCTGTTTCAGAATCTGTCTGAATCTATACTCCCAATGTCACATTTAACTAACACGCTGCTATTTTTCAGCAAATTAATTCTTGTCTTTCAGACCACTATTTTAAAACACTTGAAGTTCTGCTATCAGACATATAATCTATAGTGGTTTAGTGGTTAGGGCTTTCTTTTCTTTTTATTTTTTTTTTTTTATTGACAGATGCTGACTTTTCCTTTTGACAGCCAAAAATTGAGGAGAGAAAATGCAGTCAGTGCTTAGAAATACAGGCAAAACAAAAGAAGGTTATTATAGCTCCCTATTTGTTGCCTTACTCTTTTTTTTTTCTTGTTAAAAACGTGGGTGTCTGTGGTGCAGCTCCTGTCTAACTAAACACTATGAGTTTATATCCTAGATGCAGTTTCTGAACTGCTCAAGGTCAATTTTTGCCCTAACAATTCAGATCCGAACAGTATCAGAGATACTGTGTGGAGTGGAACTTTGGGTCTTGTGGGTGCATATTCTGCACCTGAGTTATGCCCTTTAAACAGTGGCTGATGATGCCAGGTGGGAGGATGGGACAACAAGCAAAACTTGAAACATGACATTGAGAGCAAATATAAGGTAAAACTTTTATCCTAAGCATTGGATTGGAACAGATTGCCCAGAGAGCCTGTGCAGAGTCTGTCCTTGGAGGGTTTGAAGAATGGGTTGGTTAAAATCCTGAACTATGTTGATCTGACCTCAGAGCTGCCCTTGCTTGGCAGAAGACTGGACTGGGAACCTCCTGGGGTTCCTTCCAACCTGAATTATCCTATAACTCTGTAATCTGTTCAGATATGTTAAAATACAATTACACACAGAAGTTAAGAGATTGAGTATATTTGCTTGCTGTTTGAGAGTTGAAAATACCATATCAGTTTTGAAGTGAGTTTGAGGGGTTTTTTAAGAGGTTCAGGAGGATCTGGGGAGCTGCAGGCATCAAAACCTGTAATGGGCAACCCAGTGGAAACCATAGAAATGGGGAAAAGGGTAGATATGATCTGTCTCTGAGTCAGTATGGGTAGTCTTGCCTTTAGAAACATTTAAAAGTTCTTTAAAGGGATCGGGCATTTCTTAATGAGAGTCATCTAGTTGATGAAGGATCTTTGTATTTTCTAAAGAGTCTCAGCAAAATCTATCACTAAGTGCTTTTACGGGAACTCAACCAAAAAAGGGTAAGAGGGACAGCCTCTACACGAAGTAATTTGAAAGACAGTAAGCAGAAGTTGGAGCTTCCCAATAGTTTTTTATGGGACAATAGAGAAGATGGTGAACTGTGGGGTGAGGTGATGGCCAGGCATCATCTGGACAAGAACATACTCTGGAGAACGATACTTTGTGAGACCAAGTGTCAGGGCAATAAAATGGCAGAGGAAATTCAGGGCAAAGAAACATAAGGTGATATTTATGTAAATAGCAGCTCCAGTTCACCAGTTAGTGATGGCCCATTATCAGTCAGGAGTGAGTGGTCAGGGGCTTTGTTTCAGAGCTTAGGAACAGGTGAATGTTGACAGCTGAAGAAACGAATGAGGAACAAAAGAGAGAATATTGTCTAAAGGATGTGGTGGATCAGGCAGTCTACAGTGGTTTTAAAGGAATGGTAGAATTAAATGGGAGATGCAATGAGCATCTTCTGCAATGAAGCAGAAGAAAATCAAGGTCAGGGCATGTGAATCAAAAAAGAGCCTTGGGGGAATACTTGAATACTTGGTTCTTGATATTTATAGCCACCATTGGAGACTGAGTGAGCCAGCATGGCTTTTCTTGTGAAGCCAAATGAAAGAAGTAAAACATCTGGAAATGTGATGGGAAGGCTTTTTGTTTTATTTGAAATAATAGTCAAAAAATGGTGTCTTTTTGTTCTAAAAGCTTTGTGTTTCACACTTGTTACTGCAGACTGACCCAAGGAACCCCTTTGACATGCTCAGATGTGCTTTCATTTGTTCATGAATGGTTCATCCTACAATTTTTTCTCCCACCAAATATTCCATTCCTTCTTTAATAAATAGTCATATAATAAATAATGACTTCTAACTGTCAAGATATAAGAAATAGCTTTTTTCTTTTAAACTACTCACATGTGCATAATTTTTAGATCACCACTGAGAGTATTCTATAGCATGAGCTCATCTGGATTTAATATATCTTCTAGAAACTGATAAGCATTTTCCAGCAATCTCATCTCTTTCTGTAGTTCTCAAAGTATTTCCTTCAGAGAGTCACAGGTAGTGACATATACCTTGAACTGGAAAAACTCACCTTTTTGTTGACTCATTTGTACTCTCGAAATATTTTCAAAACATCTTTTACCATCTACATGGTATGGAAAGGTGAGCAATGCTTTCATTTTTTGTTTTTTTGTCTTTTTAAATAAATTTTTTTAAACCTATTTTAGATCTTAGTGAAACTTCACAACATAGATCCTGACATTTTGGAAAGAGTAAATGCATTTATACATATTGATTAAATTTGGGATTGGGTTAGAATAGAAGATTTGAAGACATATAGATTTAAGTCTTAGATTCCAGATAATCTTTGATCATGAATAAATATTTGCCAGCACTTTCTAGGTGATTCTTCAAATATTTCTGTCAATCACAGTCATCAGAGTAGGTGCTAAAGATGAAATATTTGCAGAAGTCTCACGCTGATTATATTATGTAATAAGGGTCCTCTTTTTTGGCTGATTGTACACTTATGCTTGCTTCAACCTCTGCAATTACAGAATAGCTCCTCAACAGGTTGAAGATGAGTCTTCTTGGCTATGAGGTGACAGTCATCCACACGTGCTGCCCTGTGCCCTTCACAATAGCCATTCTTGATATATCTGGAAAACTCATTTGCTTAAAAAAATTACCTAATCAAATCTTCCATCAAATGAGCAATCTATTGTTGATATTATGAAGGCCTTTAATCTACAATAAATCTTTGTTAGAACTCATCAGAGCTTCCAGTTTGAGAGAAATGTGATTATAGCACTCTTAAAATGACATTACATCATCGGGGTGATTGGTTTATCATTTGGAGAAGCGACATCAATCATAACTAGCATAACCACACAGTAAATGAATTCAACCTTTCTACTGCAGAACAATGACACAATAATTGCTCAAAATCAGACTTAAAATGAAATCAGAAAATGCACTTTCTTTAAATATGATGTTAACCTAATGGAATATATTATTAAAAATCACGTTTGAAGAAATTCTCTGTAATTAAAAATATGTGAAAATGTATTCCTTTTTTCTCTCATTAGAACCTGATTTCAGCTGTGGAATCATTTTCTATGCAACAGATATTATGCTGTTTTTAATTGAACTCCCATCACTTACATTCCTCTGCTTGTATTTCTTAATATAATATGCAGCACAATTATATGTGATGAAGGACAAGGGGTTTGTGAAATCTGGTGCACCTGCTGATAGTATTTTGAAAAACACAAATATTATAGAACAAAATGAGACCTTTTATCCATGAAAAGTTAGTGAGGTTTTGGGGTTTTTTTTCCCTTTTAAAAGAAGGTCAGTTCCTGTCACACCATTTTCTAGGATGATTTCTTACAGCTAACTATAAGAATAGGTTTGTTTCTTCTTCCTGGATCTATTGTATGTGTTTTCTTTCTGGTAATATAAGGTGACTTATCTTTTTGGAATGCCATTTTAATTGCTTCAATCATAACAGGCTATTTTTCAATCTTACATAGGAAAAATATAAGGATTTTTGTTGCCAGCACCTTTGCCTTGGTTTTTTTTTTTTGTATAGGGTTTATTCCTATTAAACTGGAATACCAACAGAAAAGCTGTTCATTTGTGAACCTGCGTAAAACACCTAGGGTAGACCTACTTGCATGATAGTTTTTGATACACTGGATCCTTAATTGGATACATTCATCATATTGAACTAGATGGTTTGTCAAGTCTCCTTCTCTGGAGACATTCAAAACCCACCCTGGATGAGCGCCTGTGTGACCTGCTCTAGGTGGTGCTGTTCAAGCAGGGTGGAGTTGGACTTGGATGATCTTTCAAAGTCCCTTACGACTCTTAAGATTCCGTGATTCTAAAAATGAGAAAGTAGATGCAGAGGATGTTTGGAATATTTTGAACTGTGGATTAGATATTGTCATGATTCCTAAGAAGTTACTGAATTTTAACTGGAAGGGCTGTTTTTCAGTGTTAACATATCTTTTTGGCTCAGAGACAATAATACAAAGCATTTGTCTCAGTGTAACACTATTTGCCCACAGAGTAGTTTGGACCCTGCTTAGAACACAATGTTTGCTTTGATTTTTTTCACAAGCAGTTTTTGGCAGTGAGGAGAGAGAAATGGAGAAATAGGTTTGCTTGAATAAAATAAGCATTGTAGTTTAACGTTGTCTGTGAGAGCTGAAACGAAGCACATAAAACTCCTTTTGCTTATGGACCCTAATTTGTGGTAATTGTATAGTAATACTATGCAAAACATCAGTATTGGTGATATTCAGATCTGTATTCAAGAGATAGAACCTATCTATAGGATTTTGTTGTTATTATTAATGTGTAATTATCACCACTTCTTTGCAGTTTAACCTAGTGTGTGTTTTTTTCCCCTGAAAGAAGACAGAACTTTTCTGATGCCCTGTAGCTGGAGGCCTTGTTTGAGATCCTCCACTGAGACTGCTTAAAGTGTCTGTTTTATAACCCTCTACAGTCTGTCACCAAATAAAGAGATATTTCCAGTTCCTAGTCTATAATGTAAACCTCTCCAGAAGATAGCCATCTTTAAGAAATAAATGAATCCTACAGAAAACTAATTCCCTTTCCTTCAGATGATTATGTATCAACTACTACTGAATGGAGAAAGTAGTTCCTGACTCTACCAACTTATATGATAGAAAATAAAATAACAACAACAAAAATCTGGAATCCATAGCTTGTAGGTTGTTTTTTTTCCCCATAAAGGATTGAATTTGGCTTACTTAACAGACTAAATAAAAGAGTTTGAATATCTCAGTAGGTAGCACCTTCATCTTATTGCCAGAAAGACATGGGTTTAAACTGTAGATAAGGAACACAGGCATGCATACCTGTCCCAGCATGATATCCAGTTGCTGGGTTGCTGGAAGAACTGTTTCATAATTAACCAGGCTCAATACAGAGCATTAAACATTCTGTCAGGGATCTCATGGAGTTTAGCAAAGGGACATCTGAGATCTTTCACCTGGTGAGCTGTGAAGCAACTTTTGCTGGGTATGCTGGAGGGTAGCAGGTTCAGCATAAGCCAGCACTGTGCTCTGGGGCAAAGAAGGCCAGCAGCACCCTGGGCTGCCCGAGGCAAAGCACTGCCATTGGATCAAGGGAGGTGATCTTTGTTCAGTATGTTTTTGGAGTGGAGTACAGTGCTGGACTCCTCAGTACAAAAGAGATGTGGACTTACTGGAGCATGTCCAGTGAAAGGCTACTGAGATAATGAAGGGATTGGAGCATCTAATATACTGGGAGAGGCTGAAAGCCGAGACTGTTCAGCCTGCAGAAGAAAAAGCTCAGAGTGATCTTATCTCAGTGGGGAAGTGTGACAAGGGAGACAGGCTCTCATTAGTGATGTCCACTGTCAGAACAAAAGGCATGGGGCTTAAGTCAAAATATAGAAAATTCAGTTGAAATGTAAGAAGAAACTTTTTTTTTTTTCCTGTGAAGGGTATCAAGCATTGCAGCACTTTGCCCCAAGAGGCTGAAAAGTCTGTATCCTTGGAAATGCTCAAAACCATCCACTGTAACAACAGCAGTCACTAATTTTTAGGTGCATGGAAGAGCCTATGGGTTCTTTATATGGCACAAGACTGGCCAGGACTTAGGACTTTGTTAGTTCCTTGCACAGTCCCAATAGAAGGTATGGATCACTCTCTTCCACGCTCTACAGTCTCAGAGGTTTTGTAGTTTCCCAATTAAAATGGTGGCATTTAATTCTACTCAAATTCAGCACAGCTTTCTCATGGTGACTGAAAATCCATGGGCATTCCTTCTCACTCAGTATGGTGCTGTCAAACTTGTCTTGCTCATACACTGTCACTGCAGGCAGTAGGGGTCTTGCCCACACACACACACACAGAAAATGAGTGTAGGATGTTTGATTAATATTTATTTTTCACTTTGATGAAAGATTTTTTTTTTCCCTTTGGAAATCCTCTCTCTGAACTATTTAATTGAAACTGAACACTTCTCCTTATCAATGTTACAATTGAGGCAGAGAGAAAGGATGTCATTCTACTCCCTTGTTTTGGTTGTGTTTGTTTTTTTTCCCAGTGCATGACATCAGAAATCATACATGGAGGAACAGTAATCAGAAAGGAAAGATTTGGCCTTCTCCATCATCACTTTTCTGTCTGAATTGCTGTATACATTTGTGTTCAGTGGCATCTCTTTCTGAAACCTATTCAGCGTATTTCATTTTAGACTTTGCTAGGTTATGCTTAGATCAGCAACAGTTAAAATCAGTTAAGGTTTCAGGATGACTATTTCTAAATTGTTTTATGTGCTTTCTGGTATCTGCCTCTGAAAGGCAGCCCTGTATTATGTCTGTGTCTACAGTTATGTTGAGTATCAGTACTTCCTATGCAATATATTCTCAGTGAAATACCATAAGCAACTTATTTTTTCTGTTGACATTTTAAACAATGTAAAAGAGTGGCATATTGATCAATTTAATTAAGAGTAGATTGTGTATGCTTGTTTCTGAATTAATTGTTGTTATTATTATTGAGAAGTTCAGTGCTATAGGCTTTTTCTCTACCTTGGCATCTGTGGCTGTTATGCACTGCCCCAGAAGTAGAAGAAAGCAACACTAATTTGAAAAATTCCATCTTCAATCCTTAATGTAGCTGAAGAGCATGAACCACCCTGTATTTCTTAAATAATTTTCAGTAGATGCCAATGTCCAACAAAGATACCTCTTTTCCAGTAGTTAATCTTATATGGAAGCTAAAACCTGTTGTTTACTAGTGTTTATATTATGAAGACTGACCTAGCATTGAGGTTTTAAGTATTAGTTTCTTTCCACACACACTGTTTTAAACAGTGCATATATTTAGCAGCAAGGTCTTTAAATAGATGATTTTTTTTTTTCCCCAGTTTGTTTTTAATACTTAAAGTCTGTAAATCCTTAATGGGCAGACACATTCTAACTCTGTTGCATTTCTTGAGGGCTAAGTCTAATTTTAGAGCTTAGGACTGGAATTAGAAATGGAGGGAACAGCATGAACTATGTTCTCCCATTGAAAATGAGGAGTGTGCTTTTTCTTAAGTATCAGCTCCATGTTGCTGCAACTATTACTGATATTATTGCTGTGTATTATTGTGTAGCATATGTTGATGATACCAGCAGATGTCTGAGTTTCAGCCATAACACATGATTCTAGATAGTAAGATATCGCAGCAACATTGTATTTATTAATTTATGAATTCATAGTCATAACAGACAAACACATCTCAAACAGAAGGTTCTGTGGTAATAAAAATTATAATGCATTACAGAAAGCTATAGAGTTGAGACCAGATTCTAATTCTGTTGTTTCTGTATTTTTCTCAAGCTCACTGTGGTTTTGAGAAATGGAGAGATTGTTTCTTTTTTACATCATTTCACTTTAAGGCTTGTAAATGTGTTGAACTGGAAGACTCTGTAGCAATAAGAGCAGCACAGCAAAGCAGCTCCAGTACTAACTTCCCAAGGTTACATTTGTCCTGCATCTTACTTCGCTGTTTTCTGATATTTACTGTAATGACTGGGAAACAACTTAGTTACTATGGCCAAGCAGGACTTGTTTTTTCTCACTAACCATCCTTATTCTGTTTGTTAGCATCTAGTTGCACATCACCAATAAATATCATGGTTTTGAAGCTTAAAGATGTTGTTGCTCTATGCCAAGCCAAGAAAAGGAGTGCCTAAACTTGGTACCTTGCTCAAAAACTGAAAGGCACAGAGGATATTACAACTATAAGCAGAAAAAGTCTTTTCCATCTTCTTTTTTTTTTTCTTTCAAATGCTGAGTCCAGATGCTGTTTGTGTGCTGCTTCCTTTGTGTGTAGAAAAGCCAGAAGTGATTCATGATAATGCTCTGTGCTGTAAGTCATGCTGTGTGGAAATAATTTCCCAGACTTTCTAATATTTTTGTCTTTTGATGCATTTTTTTAAGCTTCTCAACTACATCTCCTTTTTTACTGGCAATGACATAGTCCTAACAGCTTCTGCAGTGACTTGTGCTGCTGTTTATGTGGAGAGGCAACATTTAGAAAACATTTCACGTTTTTTAACTGTCACCAACACAATTTGGTAGCTGCTTCAAAGTGAGGAGTGAAGCATATGTAAGCCACATGCACTTCCTGGATTGTAAAATCAAACCCCTAAAATTGAGGATATGCTTTTTCTTTGTAATATTTGTACACAAGAAGTTCTGTGGGTGGGTGGATGGATTGGTTTTATGTAACAAAATCTTAATAATGTCACTTTTTTCTCCCTATAAATCCAAATAAGTGCTTTTGCAAACACTTGAAGGCAAGGAGATGCTTTTCATCTGAGTCATTATCGTGTCTTATGGATCTCCTGATTTCGATAAAGCAAAGCCATACACTTTTGCTTCCTTTAAATGATAAACTGTGCACTTATCTAGTGTTTAATTATTTTTCCTTGTTATAAAATTATTTGAACTAATTTACAGTCATATAATGCCTATTTCTAACATGCTTATAGATATTAGCATCTCAAGCAAATGTATAAATGTATGCATCTGTTGATCCCATTAACATCTCTAGAAACTGAGTTTGTCTTTGTATAAAAAAGGATTCAATAAATAGAACTCAAGACTTTTTTTCTTGTAGAAGATGTTCACTCTTATTCCAAACTACAGGAGATGGGAAAACTCATCACATTGCTGGAGAAACTGTTCAGTGGTTATTAATTACTCTTACTGTTACTTTTTTTTTCCCCATTCATACCTGGCTCTCTGCCTGACAGGTCTCCTGTGTCCATCTTCTGTATCTCTTCAGCAGAAACAGAAAGAAATCTGGACTCTGACATTTTACTCTGAATGTTTTTGCCTTTCTGTTTACTTGTAAAAGCCCTGTAACTCTATTGCGGAAACTTTCCACTGAAAATACATCTTACCCAAGCAAAATTACTTCCTAATCCAGTTCTTCAAATGCATTAAGCCCTATTGTGAAGAGGACTCCTTTGCTTGCATTGCTGTATCTTCTGTTGGGTTTTGCTGATGCATGTCTGTAAATGAGAGTTTTGTCTTTTTAACAGTTTCAACTTTAGTAACCTTGTGCAGTGGAAATGTAATAGAAGTTTCTGATTCCTCTGTTAAACATCTACTTTATTTCAATGCAGATTTACAAATATTTCCTGTAAGGTAAAGGGCAGACAATGGAGGTGCACACCATGGAGTTTATGTTGGAAGGCTGAGCAAATGTTCAGGGGTTTTGATGTGGGATGCATTCAGAGCTGAGCATGGCATTTCAATTAGTTTCTGTCTGTGATGATGCTCTTGACTAGTATCATGTCTGTGCTGTGGATAGCTGACACTCTAAAGATTCAGGAATTGAAGGAGTTTGAGCGCAAGTCTTGAACTGACCTGTTCCTTTGTAATTCCCATGTTGTTTTGAATAATTACCTACTAAAACCACAGCTGAGGGATTATTTTTTTCATGTAAGCTAATCAACTAAACCATATTGTTTTCTTTATTATATTACAAATATATGTATTATAGAATTTCATTTTCTGCCAGATTATTACAAAGAAAACCTGAGGACTTGGAATAAATGTAAAAGTGAAATAGTGACTTGAGTAAATGCTTACTATTTTAGATATGTTGACACCATGACATAGGTGGAATCTAGTTCCATTTTTTCACCACTCCAAGTGTTTCCGCAGCTTAGTCTGTGACATTCACATGTGAAAGAAATTGTATCTCTCACTCTGTTCTGTTTGGATTTTGTGTTTTCTTCCAGTGTGTAGCAATGCTGCACTTGCTCTCAGTTCCCTAGGAAGCTTTTATTGCAGTGCCCTTTTCCATCTGCATAGGGTACTATTTGTCATTCTGCTCTCCTTCAGTCGCTGCCTCACCCCACCAAGGTATTGCCTTTACAATAGTGCCTTTCTATTTAGTGCATTTTTGTTGGCTATCGTAGGGCTGTAACTGTGATTTTCAGTAATTGAGCTTTTTCACTCCTTTTGTTCAGGTCAGGTGTAGTGATTTGAGAAATAAATAAAAATAACGTATACATCCAGCAGAAATGTAACAGCATCTTTATGATTATAGTGATAGCTGGTACTTATCTTGCATATCTTGCAACCTAGTGACAAAGTTGTATTGTTTTGAGAAGGCTGCTTGTCTTTGATGCTCTGTTCATTTAGGAGAAATAACTAGAACACTGTAGAAAATGAGAATGACCTTTTATAGATGATAAAAGGCAACGTGTGGATGTAGAAGCCTATATAGACCAAAACCCTAAAAGCTAGAGTCTTTCTCTGCTGCTAGATCTTTGAAAATCTGCCAAAGAGGAACTGGCATAGTGTGAGCTACCCAGCCTCAAAACTTTCCTTCATAACAACAGAAAGGTTCAGTATTGTTTCAGTATTCCCTAAGGAAAATATTTATGCCCTTGTTATTTTGAAATAGCCTTCTCGAATATCTGAATCTGAGGGACAGCTCTTAGCATATCATGAAATGGGAAGTCCAACTGCTGATTCATGTGATTTGGGGAGAACTCAGAAATCTGTGCTTGAATGTTGCACACTGAAGCATTGAAACCTGTAATGTATAGGTCATGGTAATTATTTTGGATTTTACAAGTAATTGCTTTCTATTGGAGTCAGTGAGAATTCTGCACACCAAACACCAAGATAACTTCTTAGTTAATACACAGTAATGAGCTGTGAAATGTACTGCTTAACAAAATACAGTGTTTGAGCATGCTTGTTAATATTTGTTCCCACAATCAGGTGGATAACTTTTTCACTTGATACAAATCTGTCTATTACAGCCATGAGCCAACATGAAAAGATGAGAAATCTTTGTATCTGAGCTCCAAGTTTCTGAAAACACAATTTACAAAGTCAGGAGAAAGGAGTTTGGAGAGTTAAAACTCAAATGGTAAATGATGGCTTTGAATTATTCTTTCAAGTGATGAGAATGAGGACTGGGACTGGGATGGTATGGGAATGCATATCAATCCTTAGTGACCCTGTGATACAAGTTTCATCAACTCCTGGCACTTTCATTTCCAATGTAGCTGAAAAATTGCTACAAAACCAAAAGGCAGTATTGTGNAGTTGGTAAAGCTTATGTGGAACGAAAGAAAAAATGTAGAGTTTTTCAATTTACAAATTTGATTAGACAGAGCAATAAGATTTTTTTCAATCTAAGGCAAAATGTTTGGATTTTTACATTTTAGGTTTCAACCTTTCAGTATGAGTTAAAATAACAGAGATCCTCAAAATGAAAGGTGAAATGTTTGCTTAAAAAAATCTTCCAAATTAAACGATTCAACATTTCAAGAGTTAATAAATGTTGTTTTAATTAGATGTTTCTGCAATTTCCAAACCTCTTCTCACTTCTTCCTCTATCTTTTTCTGCTAAAAATGAAGTAAAATTTGATTAAATACTCCTTTGTAGTTTGTCTCATGATGTGAAGCAAGCACTAGACAGAAATAAATTAGAGAATAGCTATTTATTCTAAAATCCATCAACTTAGTATACATAGTAAGGCCAGTCAATTATACTTGGGAGTGCTCTATGCAGCTGGAGAAGACAATACAGAAAAGACAGATCACCTTGAAAGAGGAATTTCCAAGACTCTGAGTTTTCAATTTGAGACTGTGATTTGAAAACATGCTGAGATTATGGATACCAGTGAGTATGAGCAGACTGAAGATTGGTGGATCTGGTCATGCAGAAAGGCTTGTGAGGGACTGTGCTTAAAAAACTAATCTGAGGAAAAGATCCAAGAGACTGGCTAGGAACCAAACTTTTAAAAGCATTCTGTCAACAGTTAAAGGCCAATCCATCTACACAGGTAGCACAGCCATTTCTTCCAAATCATTTACAGAAAAACAGTTATAAAATGCAAACCACTAGAAATTGTTACCCTGAAGTATATAGATGTCCACAAAACTTATCTCTTGTATTTCCTAACATGTACCAGTTGTCCTAAATAGCTTTCTTTTTCTTTCTTTTCTTTTTTTTAATGTTGACAGCTGGAAAGATTCCACATTCTTCAGTTCCTCTGAGACCATGCCAGAAACACAAATGCAGTAGAGTCTTGTTTCATTTAATTTTTTTTGGAATAATTTCCATTAATACCCTGCTGTCACAAAGCCACGGGTACTGTTTCACAGCTCTTTATCATGGCAATTTTGCACCAGGGAGCTACAGGAAATGCTCGTTGACACCCAAAAACCCAACAATGTAGCTGATTCTTCTGGGTAGCATGCAATTTGAACTAATCAGACAAGTTTGATTCAGATGATAGCAATTTAACATTTAAATTTCTTTGAAGAAATTAGTACTGGTGGATCCTGCTGCAGCCTTTGCATCTTTTGTTTTTTTCATAGGATAGGATAGTATAGTATAGGCTGGTTTAGAGGATAGTATATTCTTTATTGGATAAATAGATTCAATTCCAAATTCCTAAGGGGTTTGCAGGCAGGAATTTGGTTTCTGTTTGATGTTTGTTCTCCCTAGGAGTTTGGTGTTTTGACAGGAAGGGAAGGATGCATGTAGATTTGGTTTGGTTTTCATTGGTTAAATATATGTATTAAATACTTTTTCATCTTTCTAGGAACCTTAGTATTGAACTGCTTTTAAATAACCAATCTGTTAGGTTCATTTGTATAACAAAAAATACACTGTAGTTGTTTTTTTTTCAGGAGTTTATGCTTTATCATGCTGACTTCCATTAAAAGGATCTACCAAAATATTCACCAATAGATTTCATCTTATGCAAAAAAATCTGCAGTTGAATTATTTCTTATTATTTTAAAATACTCTCAGGTGTTTTTATGAGAAAACACCTAAAAAGTTTGACAAAACTGTAGTGAAATGATGTCATTTTAGATATTGGGTTAAGCCTAGTGTTATAAAAAAACAGAGAAACCCTCCAAAAAAAAAAAACAAAAAAAAAAAAATCAAGAAATTAAGATAAAAGAACTCTCTTCTCTATAGATTTTCTAACCCCTTATATGTTTGCCAACACTAAAACTCTCTGTATCTCCCCCCATTAGACTTCATTCTGAGCAACTGTTAGCCTTCTGCTTCTTTTCTGAGATAAAAGTTTGCATTTCCTCACTGCAAAGCAAACACAGAGCAAATGGCCTAGATGGGGAATAGTGAGTACTACCCAGAGCAACCCAACCATGAGGTGGTCACTGAGCCACCATATTCCTACAGCAGTTGCCAAGTTCTCTATGAAATTACATATGTATTTTTGTAAGATTTTATGCTTTCCCCACCTTCTGTTTGCATGTTGAAATCTCTTGAAGGGATAAGACATTGTGTTCTTGATATAGTATAATAACAATATGTCAACATTGCTAAATATTCCCATGAGTAAAATTCACGCAATGGAGAATGTTTAGAGTAGACATTCAGCAAATTGCTCAATCTCGGAATAACCTGTGGCACAATTCTGCCTATTCTAAAAGGCTTCATAAAAATTGAAGATAACATATTTTCTTACTGCTCTCTTAGCTGGTTTTTATTAATCTGTATTATTAGATGATGGTTAAAGGCTCTCTAAAGAGTCTTTGTTTATATCCTATTTCTCAAAATATAGGTAGTGAAACTGTTCAGCTTTTATTTTTTCTTAAATAGTTTGAGCTACTACCTCAACACCTAGTGCTACTTAAAGCACCTTTTCATGTGGTGATCTCTGTTTTACAGCTACAAAATGTCAAACAACAAAACAATGTGCTCTGTAGATGAATTGTCATTGCTAAGCAATTTAAAGTAAGTAATTTAAACCACTTACACAAGTGATCCATTCCAAAATATGGATAGTTTTTATGCTGTCCTGATGTAAACAGGACATATGTATTAATATAGAAGTTAATATTTAGTTAAACCTTAAGATTTTTGCAGGAGTTTTTATGCAACAGTTGTTTTAGAGACATTGTGTTCAGTTCTTTTAGAACTGTTTACATTTAGAACTGAAACTTTTAGAATCAAACCTCAGGTCCCTGGACTTCCATTTATCTCTGTTGAATCCTTCTCATGAAACACTGGAGATTTGATATTGATAAGAAATTAAATCATAAAAAGGAAAAGTTACATTTTCACAAAGATGAGACAGGTAAAAGAAATAAAATGCTTTTAATGATAATAATGTTAGGTTACTTTTTTGAGTAATGGAAGAGCTCCAAAAAAGTACTTATTTCGCTTCACTATCAGTGGCTTAGTTGCTTCACGTAGGCATTACTGGGCTAATGGATTCAACAGGAATTTGCATAGAATTAAAACTACATGTTAAACATTTCAGGAAATAGAACTACATATTCACAACCACAACACTCATCTGATTAATTGTGTAATGAAACAAATTAGCAGTGGATTTCTAACTGAACTTGGAATATCCAAGTTTCATCCACAAAAGTAATGGAATTTCACAAGTGCAATTCATTTGTGTATTTTGGATTGGCATCACTGTGTTCAAATATTACTTTGCCCAGCATGTCATACAACGAAGGATACGCTTTGGGTCCTCTGGGAGATCTTAATGGGATATTCTGACAGCTGTCAGTAAAGCAAATATTATTGTCCGATAGAATAAATGATCATTAAGGAGAGCAGGGTCATTAACACCTATACTTACATGCCTCACTGCTTCAGAAAATTGATCCACTAGACATGATACATACAGAGGGATGAGCTAGCAATTAAATAGGTACACAGAAGTGTTGCCTTCATTTCATAAATCTTTACAGTCTTACAGCCATTACTGTTTAAGGTGATTATTTTCTTGAAACTGTTATCTGTAACATAATACGACATTTTGAAAGAATGGGACAGAATTATTCCATGGAAAACAAAACATGTTAAGAATGTCCTGTAGAATGGTTATTGTGTTAAAATGTTCTCACTGTTGAGTTTGCCAGTTAAGAGTACGTTTGAGGCATGTTTGAAGTGAGTTTGTTGTCAAACGTGATCGACTTTATAGCACAGGTCTTATATGTGGCCATTAGCTTAGGGAAAAAATAGCTGTTTATTTTTAACAGTTACTTTGTTGTTGTTGTTTTGAAACCACTAACCACTATTTACAACTCCATGACTAAACTATTTCAGTGCTATTATAATGTTTTGCTAATAGTAGTATTTCAGCAAATATTATTTAATAGATATTTTTACTACTAGAAGCATTTTATTGTTACCCATACCTAGTCTGGAGACCCAGATAGTTCACAGGTGATTTCCATATGTATCATGCACAAACACACGCACATATCCCCTGTGTGTCATGCTCTCCTTCCAGTTTATACCGATCCTTAAGTAGTGTTACCTGGAGTGGGAGAAACACTCTGTGCTGTTTGGTTTACTTGTCCTATATTTTGTCAATGCTCAGCAGATGGTGGAGTTAATGGCATTAAAAACTGCCTGAAAGATACTATGTCCAGAAAAAAGAAGTCACGTAAACATGAAAAAAAACCCAAACCATCATTAATTAATAGAAGCCAAGAGATGATGGAGAGGTGAGTGATGACTGAGACGTTAGTGATGGCAGGACTTTAAGAAATTACATTCTGTGCCAGATTTCTCAGGACTTCCAGCTGTCATTTCATCACTCAAACCAGCTTTTTGAGTTTGAGGGTCAGAGGAGATAGAGCTGAAAATGTGAGAGAGTTTGAAAAAGTGCTCATTGATCAGATTACCTAAAGAGGCCTTATCTTAAAAACACCCCACAATGTTGAATAAGGTAATATTTGCAGTTTTCAGATATTTGCCTGAAATAATCTTTGGAGGAGTTCTGCTTTAATCTTATATTGTTCTTCATTGAGGGGAATAAGGAGTCTTGTAAACTTGTTTCCAGATTTTTTCATGCCAGAAATGATGTGACATCTTTACGTGTTTCATTTCCACTGTCTGACATTGGCTAGAAATTATATCTTACACTTGGTAATATAACCTTGAAATTCATTAGGCTGGTAGCTGGGAAATGTACAGATGGTGGGGTTTGGCAAGCCAGTGTTTTTGGTTAAGGTCTTCTCTGTTTGAAGTTAGTGACTTGATGGTTGATTTACTTATCACTAGTTTATTGTCATTTCAATGAAAACTTAATTAAGCAAGCTTTGATTAAAATTCCATACATAGAATGTAAACGTTGGTAGAAGATAATTGCTCTCCAAATGGCTAAAGTATTGAAAACGCTTAGAATGTCTCTTGTTACCTGAGTGCTTTGTTTTAGCAGTTCCTTTCCAACTCCTCCACTGTGTTTCTCAAAATGTACTTCTGTGTAATAGTGGTCTGTTTTAGCAGATTATAGAATGGCTTAATTACAGACAACCTCTTCAAAACTCAGGAGTGAACCTCAAATTTGAACAATTATATACATTAGTTCTTAGAAATTTCTGCCGTTGTCATTTATCAAGTGCTTGAGATTATTCAGCATCAATAAACACAGAATCAGGGCTGCAAATTTAGGAGACTGGACATTGAAGTCTAATGATGGAAAGGAAAGATCTTGAGTTTATTAAAGAGGAAGTTTGAGCAGAAATAAGGAAATGTTTGGGGCAATATGGAACTCAATTAGAAAAGTTGTAGAGTGCATGTGTAATCATTTGAAGTTAAGCCAGAGAATCAGTCAGAGAATAAAATCTTTACACAGAGTGAGTACAATTTAGTGATATTTATATTTATAGCTATCACCGAATCTGTATCAACTGTAAATGATCTCTGTGTGTTGATGTAGCTATGCACACATGTCCAGACTCACATGTGTTACAAATCTATAATGTGCAGTATACATAAGCATACTGCACATATATATTAGTAAGTGTATGAAAAAAAGGAGGTGGAAAAATCTGTTAGTTGTTTCTTCTGGACAAAAGCAAGGAAAAGGGCATTATCTGTAATTAGAAATAATAATGTATAATTGGTTCATTTGCCATATTTCTACAGTTCTGGTTTAGTTGAACAATGTGATCATTATGCCACCAGTTTTCAATAGAGGTGTCACAATGAAAAATAATTGCAATATTCCACAATATTAACTGTACCCTAATTGCAAAAGTTTTGAAATATAATTACCATGAAAGCTAATGCGACAGGGAACATTAAGCATAATTAGTGTATTTTTAAAAAAGGGAAAAACTGTTAGAAGCTTGTTATTGTCTCGTAAGGTAGCTTCAAATTAGCTGGATGCAGAGCACTTTCATCTAGGTTTTTCTCTAATTTTCATTATTAGCACAGACTGCAATAAATTTATTTGACATAGCCCACACCTGCTAACCCTGCAGGAAAGAATTTCTAATGTGCACAAGTCCCAGGTTTCTCGCAGAATCTGTCACCATTACCTGTGAGACAGCAGTTGGGGGAAGGGGGGGATTGTTGAGGGGGAGTTGTGTGTTTGAGGGTTTTTTTAACCAGTCCCATTGTGCTGCACTGCTCAAGTTGCCCTATGTCTTAAGAGATTTCTGCAAAACAGAGACACAGAAATGCTGTTAGGAAGCACTTCAAAGAAAGCATTCATTACACTTTGTAAGCATGTTCTAAAAAAATACAGCATATTCATCACCTGTTTTCCTTACAGAACAGCTACATGCTTTTACTTAGAGCACAAAAGTTCACCCACACGATTAGAATCTCTTTTGTAGTAAACAAAGACAATGCCTCGCATGCGTTGCATGCTACAAAGATTTCAGTGCCCATATAGCAGGAGATATCATCCAAGCCACAGGAAAGAGGGATGATTTTCTAGAAGATCAGTTTATTCATAAGAAACCCCTAAATGATCTTCTTGTGTTTTTTTAGTAACATTTTGCAGATAGAAATTGATGTTTTTCTGATTGTGCTGTGTTTCAGAATTATTGCAATATATTTTGGAATCCAAACAGAAATGCACAGAGGAACATGATTAGTTTAAGTGGTATTAGTGGACATGGTTTTAAGTAACACATTACTTGGTCTAAAATTACTATTAACCACTGAGACTACAGTTTTATCATCTATATATACTGTTATTGCTGCTGTGTAACATTTCGTTTAGGAAGGAAATTAGGTCATATATAAGATAAAAATTTGGATTGGCAACTGCAGCTCATTTTCCCCTTGAATCATCTCAGGGGAAAAGAAATGCTTGTTTTTGGAAGTAAAATTTATTAAAACATCTCATTTTCAGATTATCTCTTGTAATTTTTCATCTATCCAGTGGCTGTCTATCAAAAACAAGTAGTCTAACATTGCTGCTAAGAAAATCTGAGATCTATGGAATCTTGTAGGAAAGCATCTAGGTTTGTTTTTTTTTTTTGTCTCAAAATCATTTGTAATTTGATTCAAGCCCAGGAAAGAGCTTGCCATCTGCAAAGGTAATGGAAAGATTAAAACTGAGAAAAGACATTAAGATATGGAAATCCACATAACATTTCCATTGTGTGTTGTGGAAGTCAACCGTTTAAAAGCAAGTTGCAAGAATAGGAACCTGTTTTTTCCTTCAAAGGTAAAGACATTCATTTATTCAGCCTAACTACATTTTCAATAAATTTTTATTCTGCAAGGTGTGAGGTTAAACTTTAGACATGGAAATCCATTTCTATAATCTTTCTCGGTACTTCCATGGGTACTCCACTTTAAGTTTTGAAATGTTACAGTAATTTGCAACATCTGCAGATATTTCTGCACAGCCATTTGGTGTGTGTGTTCTGTAGGTTATCAAATCTTACTTGAATACTTCCCATTAGGGAACAGCCCTTCAGAGCTATCAAGCCTGAGGGCTGGGATCCAAGCAAAATCTGGGAGTGTGTGATGGAGTACTCTGAACCAATGGCCAGCCCACAAAAAAATTAAGTTAGATAATATTAGGAATCATACTGTATTCTCATTTATCATTTACATAAAGAGAACAGATTAAGGACTGCTCAGTACTTTGTTTAAAAAAAAAAAAAAAAAAAAACACTTAGCCACCCTAATTTTTAACAGAGTAAAACACCAGCAAAAAAAATTATACCTGAGTTACAGAGTAGTATGATTATATTATCTAAAATGAAGAACATGAGCTGTAATGTCTAAGGCTGGAATACCCTTATTTCTTCATTGAAGTGGATGCTTTTCCAGTTTATTTTATTAGTATGACTTCTACACCATTTCCCTCAACATGTAGAAATACAAACCTGATTCAAAGGGTAGATCTGCACAGTTCCTTGCTGTCCTGCTCTGCTTTTGCTTCTATCTAACCAGGACCTGAGGCACTGCAACATGAAGATGTTGTTCAGATGAATCAGCCTTGCCAACAAGCCTCTCTAAGTGCTGACAAGCAGCAAGCCTTGGAGCCAGGCTTTTTCAAAGGCCTTCTGTTTCCTAGTGTCTCAGTAATTATGCCTATATTTAGAACCTTTTCTTTTGGTTATTCACCAGTGCTGAGACTGGTGAATATTGCCTTCATTTGGCAGTGCAACTCAGCTCTGGTGTTGGTTCAAACTGAGCTGATGGCTACGTGCAGCCACAGCTGAACACACAGTCAGCTTCTGAATTCCCTGTCCCTGTAGGAAAGGAGCTGACTGATGCCACTTGTACAGAAGAGTGATAACTTTTTCTTCAAATGCATTAATGTTTCTAAAGTGCCTCATTTTCATAAAAGTGATATACAGCTTCATGGTGTTATAAGTGCAGCTTGAGCGTGTCTCTTGTTAAAGTGCAGTAAAATATTGGCTAAATATCATGTTTGGTAAAGTAGGAGAGTCTTTATAATGACTTAAAGAGAGTGCTGTAGCCAGCTGTGAAAGAGTTCATAATCAAAGGTTAGTGCAGTCTTATTTTAGTGATTTATGGAAACATAACTTGTTATCCTACTCTTTTGCTGCTAAAATACAGAAGCCATTCGTTTTAATTGTCAGTAGTGTATTATTAAATAGAGACTCATCTACACAGTGATATTTTGTTGTCCACTTGTACCAATGTGTTAAGTCAGTTGAGTTTTGGAATATATGTGCTTCAGTCATAGGACCACTGGAAACATTTTTTGTCCCTCAAAATGTGTGAAATGCATTTTCTATAATGTTGATTAGAATATTTGTTTCTTCTTTCTCCTTCCTAAAACTAAGATTAAGGTCACCTAGAAGTTTTTGGAGAGCTGTAGAAAACTTATTTCTTGGTAATGATTCACTTAAAAGCCTACATCTTCTGTAAATAGTGCATAAGAGAGCAAGGGAAATAACAGTACCTGTAATCAGTTATACATAACCTCTCACACTTGATTTTTCTGTGGACCTCCATGTGTTTTCATAACTCTTTAGTCCATTTCCTCAGACTCTGACAGGGCATGAGCATGTGTTTTGAGAGCAGCTGAGGGAGCTGCATTTCTGAAAAAAAAGTCAAGGCATGTGCTTGACCATGGGCTGCATGTTCCTGTTTCCATCCCCACTCACCAGTATTCCCAGGAAAGAGCTGACTCATGGAGTGATATGAAAATGAGCTTAGTTCACAAGCTGATAATCTCCTGGCACCAGATTGCCTCACAGTTGTACAAACGTTAAGCATGGTGAAGGAGAGAGGGGGTAGGTTGACAGCAGTCCAGGGTGCTCAGGAGTTGGCCTGGGAATCCCATTGCTGATGAATACCTTGGGGTGTATTTTCATCATTGGTTACCACCAACTAAAGACTGTGCTGCTTTCAAAAACCTCAACCCTGTTTCTCTCTGCCTCTGTATTCCTGCTGCTGCTGCTGCCCCTTCGTGTTTGCCAGCTCTAGAAATTCTAGTTGATTGGATCATCAAAGGGATCTGACTGGCAGCCTGGATAGCGAAATTTGTTTTCAGTTGGATTATCAGACTGATTTAATTCAGAGTACACTAGGAGTATCACTTGCCAACAGAAGGGAAAGAGGCTGGGACCAAACTGCCTCTTATAGCAGCAGTCTGGACTTTGTCAGAAGCAACTGGAAGGCTGCACTCCTACAGATGCTTGTGCAAAGATGAGCTTGTCATTACCTATACTTTGGGTCCACTGTTAGTGTCCTCTCTGGAATATGTCCTACTGTGCTGAGAGGTGCTGCTTCTTATTTCTCTTTTCATGTGTGAGTTTAAACTGATTCTCTTTACTGATTCTCTCTGGTGTGGCACAAACACCATCCTCTTGCTAGTTCTTTCTCTGATAAAGGACTCTGCTTCATTCCATCTCTTCTATTTTTTGCCTTTCTGTAGTTATTGTTTTTTCTTTCTTTCCTTTCACCTCCTCTTATTCTTCCTTCTAATTATCAGTAAACAGTTCAGTTCTTCCTTATTGCAGCCATGGCTGAGTTACAAGGCCTTCTTCCAGCTGCAATAAAAGAGGAGCAATCACCTTTTCCAAACAACTTAGACTTTTGCTTTATTTTTAAAGATCAAACCTAATGTATCTGTTGTTTTGCAAACAACTTTAAGCTATGTGTTTTGCAAAACTTGCATCGATTCATTATTTAAAGGTTACCGTTAACTCTGTGGCTTAATTCCCCTGTTATCTGTTATCTAAAACATTATTTCATTAACTAGATTGAAACATATAAGAGTGGAGAACAGAACTCTTGACAGGCAAATTTAAGTTTGTATTCAATATCCCAAATTGAGCTTCAGGTTTTCAGGAATTAATCTGTCTATGGGCTCCTATATGAAAAAGAAGAATTACTTTCTTTTCTCCTTGACTCTTGAATATGTACTCAACTGCTCTCACATAAAAAGCAGCATGTCAATACTGGAAATTGTCATTATTTTTTTTCCAATAGACTGTACCTAGCATAGAAAGTCGACCTCTCATTACCACCACAACAAAAACTTGCTCTTATTACTGTTCAGCGTATGTAGAAATGCAACTTGCACGTTCTTGCCTTTTGAGATTGTCTTTGAAAATGAATGTTATCATTTGTGGTGCTAAGAGTTTGTATTTGCTAAAAACTTGCTTTGGAGGGGAGCAGCAGCCCTGATGGATGCAGTGCTTGCAGAGATGCCTGCAGTGCTGTTGCTACCTTTTTACATTCTCTGTTGGTAGCATTTTTGGACACAGTGGAAAAAAAATGCTCAGACTTGTGTTTTGTCCTTGATATATTAGGAGGGAGTTGTGGATTTTTAACTGACTCTATTTCAGCTTACTCAACAGCTTGTAATAAAAGAACAGGCTGGGGAAAAATACCATGTTAGAATGGAGAGTCAGTCACCTACAGCTGCTGTTGCTCACGAACCCATTGATAGTGGGTCTCTGGGATTATCAACCCTTGTGAGCACGTATCGAGATGTCCCTGTCTTCAGTTCCTTGATGAACTTACTGTGTTCCTATAATTTGCAGAAAATCAGAAATTACAGATCTGAATCATCTTTGATCTCGTCCTTCTTTTGTCACTTATTTCTTTCTTTTGGTCTCCTCTTATTCTTGCTACTTCTGGTTGGCAGCAAACAGTGCAGTTTTTCTCTACAAGAACAGTTGATGTCAAGAGGGTATAAGTTAAGATGCCAAGCCCAGCTTGCTTTGCTGTCTCAGTTGAGTAGGAAGAGTATCTTCATTACTTAACATGAGAATTAGTTTAGTCACGGCAACACCTGCGATCCAGAGATTACTCTTAGCCCTTAAAGCCTTCAAATATAAGGGAAAGATCAGTAACTAATTTGCGTTCTGCGCCTCACAAAGTATAGGAATGCATGTTCCTCTTCTCATTAAGCCTTGCTGTTTATTTTTCATGTATGTTTAAAGTCAGACATTTCCTGTTGGGATTTCCTGCCATAAATAGCTGTCCATTTTTTATTCCCACCAGCTGTGCATTTGAGTAGTAAGCAGCAAAGTTTATGAATCACTTCTCCTTGACAGATCGTAACAACCACAATATTCTGCCACATAGCCAACAGCAGCAAGTGAATGATCTTAGCACTTAGCTCTCTAGAAAACTCTGTTCAGTAATTAAACATTAAGCCTCTGATACCTATCATTATTCAGTGCCAATATCCTTTACAATACAGGTTTGCTGTATTCAGGTAATGATATTAGAGATGATAATTTATTCTGGAAATGTAGCTATCTGAGGAGAATGAATTTACTGGAATCAGAATTTCATTTATAAGCTGGCTTTTCAGGACTTTTCTCCTAATTCTGACATTCACCATGCAGGAATATTTATTTAGTTTAAAAGTCCTCTGAATGTAGGATAATTGACAAAGAGTGATGAAAAGAACAATATTTAAAACTGTGGCACCAGCAGCAGTGTGTAATGTAATGCACAAATCTGCCTCCATTCAATAAGGACAAATGATCCATCAGCACTTCAAGATTTGGGCATCGTTTCCAAGTTAATCTGCTCTGCTTTGGTGTCGACGTAAAATTGAGATCAACTCACTAGCTAACAAAGAAGCTCAGGAAACTTCAGATACAAATTCAAACTTACAAACAAATACAAGACTGCTGATGGAAACTGTGAAATCTGTTTTCCATCAATGTGTGTGCAGTGCTTATTTAATGTCATTGTGATGAGAAAGAATGATAACCCTCAAATAAATTAATAGTTGTGTGTTGTTAGGTAACGGATGCAGGTCTTGCTCACCAGCTCAAGCTGTAGGGAGTGTTCTGTTCACTGGTGGTAGTTTTTCATTTTACAAGAAAATGGCCAAAGAAAGAAAGAAAATGCACAGAACTGAAAAATGATTTTAAGCTTAAAGTTGCAAAATCAAGAAATAAGGCTGTCTATTTAACCTGAATTTGCCCAGTCTTTTTAATCATGCAGTGTATAGAAAGCTGAAGCATTACTCTGGTGCCTTCCTCCAGCAGCTTTGTGGCCAGCCCATCTATGCCCCAGAGGAGCCAGGTACTTTTCCCACCAGTTTCTTGTTGGTCTTTCTTCAGCTTTCCTATTTATTTAGTACAGTCTGCTTGTCTATCCAATCTTGATTCTCATTTTCCGTGCTCATCTAGCTTTTCTTAGGAACTGACTCTTTTCTTTATCTGGCTCTATGTGTTATTGTTTCAGATTTTTCCTCCTTTTTCAATGGTTTTCAGTCTCTCTTTCCTTTGCTGGCATCTTCAAACATGTGTCTCTTTCTTCACTCTCTTGGTTAAGTCTATCTTTCTCTCTTATTTCTGCCAGCACCTCAATGTGCTGTTCTGTCTTTGTGTCCATCAGCCTGACTGACACCTTTCTATTTCCCAGTTCCACAATTCCACCTTAGTTATTTCTGGCCTTCAATCCTAAGCTTCCTGTTCTCTGACTAACCAGTCAGAGGCAAGCCCCAGCTCTATTCAAAGCATCTTTAGTGTCCTGTCCCTGCAGTCTGGAATCCTTCAGCAGCCTCCTCTGAGGGAAGGCAATGTGTTGAACTGGACAGTAGAATCTTGTGTTTCTGCCCAGCAGAAAGTGCTTTGGAGAGTGCACAATGTGCAGCAGTGTCTTCTACATCACTGACATCAGGGAAAGTTTTGCATCACCGTCAAGTCTCACAATAGCAGTAGACAATTTTGAAAAGGACCTTGTTGTGAGTGGAGAACTTGTTCTCTAACTTACTCTTCTCTGCATAACCCACAGTCCTCCTGAACTCTTCTATAGGTAGAAGTTTAATGTAACTTACGTACAGAGGATTTATTTCCATGGTGGAGACTGAAGTGTAGACTCGAAGTGGGACACACTCATGTCATTACTCTGGGAGATGGACATGCCTCTACCACAGCATCAGCCTGTCCAGGACCCTCAGGCTTTGGATTCCACACATTGACGGGCCCATATAAGCTACAGCTAATGGCTGGAGGAGTGCTACGCTCTGAGCTTGTGGTACCAAAAGGTTAGGCACCTCTAGGCTTTCTTGTAGATGCTGTCACTGCTGCAGAGAAGCTTTCCTGGTAATTTCATCACTAGTCCATATGAGCAGAGACCTTGTAAATCAAGAGAGTGCAGAGGAAACTGACTACTACCTGTCACTAAATAGTTTTGACGGTATTTGTTGTCATATACATTGAAAACTGAGGTATTATAATGATATCATTGTACTGTCTGTGACAAATGTGTGGTGTACGGGAGCCTGGTGCCCTGGCTGCAGAGGACAGAGAAAAGTCTGTCTTTGATCTAGGCAGGCAACCGACTTCAGACAGAGTCTTTGAAAATGTGTCATTTTCAAAGCAAAATAAAGCTGTTGTGTGCATGGACACAGGGAAGGCAAGAAGCATTTCTCTGATACATAGTCACTGCACTTCCACATGTCTTATCTCTACTGCTGAGCACAGGGTATTGTGGCTGTTCAAACAAAGCAGTTCTCTCTTGTCTTTAATACGTGCAAACCAAAATATTCATGCTGCCTGTTTTCCAGAAAAAGTGTGAGCCTTTTGCCTGACATATTCTAAAATAAGTCTAGGCCAGTGCTTGTTTTGAAGAAGGATGATCAGGCAGTTAGAGGTGTTATAAGGAAGAAAATCAGGATATTTGATCAAACAATACAGGACAAGATTAGAAATTGGTGGAGCTCGTAGTGCATAGGTTGTATGTACAGATGGAAAACTGTCAGGAATGCTGAGGACGTGTAAATTTAGGTATTTGGTTTTTTTTATTGAAATTGTGTTATCACATGGACAAATCTTGGCATAGGAGCAGCTACATTGAAATGAATCTTTATTTACGTCTTTAAGGAAAATGTTTTAAAATCACTATGCAGAAAACCATTGGGTGCAAGTATTTGATCTTTCCTCAAAAAGGATGGAATGGGCCTAAGATTATTTAAATGAGCTTTGAAACCTTAATTCATCTGGCTAACGTCTGTAGACTACTAGAAAACATTTGGGGAAAGATGAGAGAAAATGCTGAAAGCAATTAGAGAAACCTTTTGACAGCTCTTTTCAGCAGATAAAAACCTGGCTTATTGTGAGAAGGAGTCTCCTGGCCTTGGTTGCAGTTTCTTGAGGACCGTTGTGCCATCAGTATGCAAATGCAGGATGCAGAGAGAGGTCTGTTGAGATACTTGTTGATTATTCAGAATTTAACCCAAAGTATCAGATTTTTCCTTCAAATCTAGCAATCAAACTTTTTGGAAATTGTTAATTATTTTACTTGGAAATCTAATTTCTTGAGCAATCAACCCTGAGAACTGAATTTTTCCATATGCATATTCATGTGTGTGTTTACATATTTGTTTGTTTATTGCATCTGGTACTTCAGTAATGCGTAATTTCTCTTTCTTCCTTTTGTCTGCAGGCCTCTCATATTACATTTAGATTGTATCCTTTATCATCCCAAATTGACATTTATGCTTTTACTGCTATTGTTTGCCTAGCTCCTCTCTGGTATGGATCAACAATTTGTTTTAATCTATGTCACTTCTCTTATCTCCCTCTACACAGAGAGGCAGTCATTTTGCACTCGCGTACGCCTACAGAGATTGTGTTAGCAACAGTGCGCTGGCTGCCCCCTCCCCTCTCCCAAATGCCAGGGAATCTTAATTGCTTTTCCAGTTCGTTTATAAGAACGCAGAGACAACAGTGTGTGCGAGACCGATTTTGACAAAAGTAATGTTGTGCCAATGCCTATGAATAAATAAATCCAATTTACATAGGGAAATACTGTGGCAACGGAAAGAAAGTCTAAGAATGGAAGCAAATGCTGGTTGCAAGATATTAGTCCTTATTCTTAGAAGGGAGCTGAGTCAAGTCCAGAGGGCTGTAGAGTATGAGCTGCTTCACATGTGTGGTTGTCTTTGTAAATATTAATTAGTTTTAAAAAAATGTTCTGAAGTGACCAGTTGGAAAACTTGGAGGTATAAATGAGAGTTAAACAAGAAATGTTTGAATTTCTGGAGGCCTCAGGAAGCTGTTATGCTTCCTGTGGATATTTTGATTTCCAATAATCATTTGAACAGTTTGCATTCAATTCCGTTCTTAAATCCGTTCAGTACAAAGCTGTGAAGTGAAATAGTTGAGTAGGTAAAAAACACCAACATAATCTTTGTGTAGTGACAGATTTGGAGCTGTAAAATGAGCAAAGGGTTGAAATGAGTCAGGTTTACGTTCTGAGTCATGAATCTCTCTCTGATGGAAAGGAGGAATAATGAAAGCAATCAGAATAGTCTAACAGAGAGCAGACGTGGAGAAAGGGTTCTGCAGTAGTCCATAGGTCAGATTTTATATGAAGGCTTATAATGGGAATTCAGTAAAATAAAGAGTAGGATAGGGATGTAGACGTGAAATAGCTATGGCACCCTCTTCTTCCTTTCTTTGTGTCTATAGACTGACACCTGTGACCCACTACACAGCCTTCAAGTGCCTCAGTGACCCTTTTATTTTGCTTGGGGTAAATTTCATGCACCGTGAGTTCACCATTTGTTCCAAACTGTGGTGGTGGCATACGATGCCTTCTCAGGAGGCAAACGTACCGCACCGTAGGGAGGAACACAGTCTGGAAGGAAAAGGTTGTTTGAATTAATGTACATCCTGGGATAAATACCAACTGATTTGTAAATGATAATCACCAGCTTGGTAGGAAACTACTGATGAACATGTTTAGGAGCGAAAACCTCTGTGTCTAAGTTTGATAGAGAAATAGGAGAAAAGTCGTACGGAAGTGCAATGTGCATTTAAACTGTTTACAGAGTTACTTAGTAATGGCAATGATATGCATGTATCTCTATATATAAAGATGAACAAAAATAACACTCACTCTCCTCATTCAAGTCTGGAAGCTCTACCTTCATTAAACATCAAAGCAAGTAAATAAATTTGGTGTGTTTCCTCCAGCAATACCCTTGTCAATGACAGGGTTTCACACTTTTATTCCCTTCCCTGATTTTGTTTCTTTTCTCACGTAACAGTTACTGTTGGTTTTACTTCAAGAAAACAAATACTGTTTTGAAGAGTACATGATGTTTAGAAAGAAAAAAGGAACAGATTATCCTTTTTTCAGAGGTCTTCTGGTCTCTGCGATGATAGTGAAAGCAGCCCAGCAGTGTGCCTGTGCAAGCCTGACAGTGGTAGTGCCAGGTAGATAATTCAGGGACCACGAATAAACTGCTGCTTCTAGCTTTTACGAATTCTGAGGTGTTTTTACCCACATCCTTTGTAAAAACTGAGGCAGACAGCACGCCTGTCTCTTACAGTCTTATTAAATGTGAATAAACAGTGTCTGTAGCACTGTTGCTCTTCAATTTATGATCTAGAGAAGCCTTATTCTGTTTTTACCATGCAACATCTCCTTGACCAGCGGCTTTGTTTGCAGTTGCAATGGGCTTCTAATTGCTTGGAGTTAGGAAATCAGATGTATAAACTGACAATATCTGAAGAACAAATGTGTTATAGTTGCATGTGAACTGGTTAATGGGAGTCTTGTGAATTACCAAAAAAAACCAAAAAAATGAGAGCAGAAGAGCATTGCCTCTTTCATTGAAGAATTACAAAGTGTTAGAAAGTGGAAGACAATATATTATTGTGTATCATTTGTGACAGTAATGTAAGTACTTAGGCTGGGGATAAGCAATGTCTTTGTTTTTAATTTGTTCTGTTGATGCTGCAGTTCATTTGAGCAACACATACCAATAGCTGGCTTGACTCACAAGTGAAGAGAATAATATCTGTAATGCAAAGTAGTTGTACTGAACACGAAGCTCTAACTTAATTTATGCAGTTTATGTCCAGCTGCAAACTGTGCTTATAACGTGGACATGTGACTCCTTCATTCAGAGTTGAAGATAGATCAGTTCCTTTGACAAGTTAGTGATCTTTTGGGGTGAACCAGAGAGACACCAAACAAATATCTGCCACTTGAAGAGCTCAGAGTGTCTCAACCTGGTATTTGACCTCACCACTGGGCACTGGTTATTGGCCGTACTGCTCACACTGGAACTGCTAAAGGAGTGAAGGGTGCTGCCCACCTGCCAACATATGTTGCTGCTGAACCATGCGCAGAGATGTTCAGTTCAGTGTTATCCAGGCAGGAACCTGGTCTCTGTGCACACGATGTATGTGCAACCATTTCTTCAACAGCTCTGCACACTTAGAAAATACATAGGGTTTGATCAACAGATCTGTTACTGTAACCTGGTATTTGGGTTTCCTGCAAAATTGATTAGTACAAGCAAGTAGAGGGATATGTTGCTACCCCTGTTTTGACAGTGTAGGTGATTTCACAACAGAAGTGCTGAGCCATGACTGCTAAAAGAATGTCTGTCCTTCTAAGCAGTAGCACTGTATCTGATTGTCAGGTCTGAAATCAGCTGATTGTTTACATGGCTTCCTGGCATGTCCAGAGTGTCAATCACAAGCTTAGCTTTTGGGTAAGTTTCTTACTTTCTTTAGTCCAAGACAAATCACTTCACCAAGCCAGATTCCAGTAAGTGCCCACTCCCAATTGCCGTGGTCAGATATGCACAAATCTCACTGAAACCGTGGTAGAATTCACTGAAAGAGAATGCTGACTGAATTTAAATACTGGATTCGCACAGCTGAGACTTGAGTGTCAAACGTGTCTCTATACACCTTGTAGTTTTTCCAACTTATAGTTCTCTAACAAAACAGTATAGACCTAAGTCTGTATTAAATAGGTAGAGAGAACAAACTTTTCAGGGTTGTAGTCAACAAGGAAGTGGTGGATTTGAATGGATGCAAATTCAGAGAGCTCCAGGAGAATTTGGGAACACATTTGGTACTGTGACCTTCGATGCCAGCAGCCTGTGTGCCAGCCAGGGATGTGCATTAAGATCTTCAGTAGTTGAGTTTCTTCCACTCCCAGTGAGACATTGTAAGTCTTTTTGCTTTTTTTACACCATGCTAGGCATGAACCAGGCAGGATGGGTGCAGAGCTAACACCTAGCACCTTCCACATGACGTGGGTGAACAATGCTGTATTTCCTAACTTTGCATACTCATGCAATGCATGTTACCGCAAGCTATGTCATACATCAGCTTGGCTTTTGCTTCCGTAATGAGGATGCAGCATGCAATCACTTGATGTCAGAGATTAGCAGGTAGACTGCATTTTTATTTTAGTCCACCTAGAATACTGTCCTGGAGTACCTACTATATTACAGTTATTTTCATTGTTCTGGGTACAAAAATTCAGCCCTCCACACCTTTTTCTTCCTTGAGTTTATTTAGGTAGCTTATAATCAATAATTAGTAGAAGTATTTCAAGTTGCTCTTGCATTTGTCAACACTGAATTGCATCTTCTGCCTCACTTGTTATAGATTTACTTTCTTTTGAAACTGTCAAGAATGTTGTATTTTAATCATTTTAACAAAATATGATAACTTGCAGACTTAGCAAGATTTGTTCCCTATATAACTTCTCAATTTTCCAGACTTTCTTTAAGTATTCTCTACTGGACTTTTTCCTTTCCATAATGATTTTACAAGTAATTAAAATATTTAAATTACTGATTATTACCTTTTTTTAACAAACGTTTATGCCTAACATAAATTCCTGATCTGCATGTTTACATTTAATTTTAGTTGGCATCACAACTCCTTTGTTGATACAGAAGAAAAGCTCCTTGATCTCCAAAACTCTTACTATTTTATTTTTACATGCTAATGCATGTAATATATCTCTGCCCTATGATATTACAGCTGATTTTAATTATGTAATCCTTAATTCTTGTTCTTTGAGCAGCTTAGCCATGTTGTTCTCAAACTAACTCAGTATTCCTGGTTTTAAGAATGTGTAGGCATGCCTGTATGTTAAGGAACATTTGAGCAAGTCTTTTAAGTTAGTGGATGCAGCCCTCACATCACTTGAACATGGCATTGTTTCCTTATGATTATATCCGTTGGCTTGTTCGTGTCTGTCAAGTACATGAATTTACAAACCCAGTACTTCTTGGTCTTTTAATACAAAACCTGATTTGGAACCTGGAGTTCCTGCTAGATTTATTTTTCGGACTGTTTAACCTGATTTATCTGTGATGTGGAACAATCTTGTGGTGTTCCATCCATGTTTGACCTGTTATTAGAACTGTTGTATCACCAGCACAAACAAAATCTGCCATTAACTCTTAGACCATGAAATATTTCTGTTGTTCCAGTCTACAATCTCTTCTCATAATGAAGCAATAGTTATGACAAACAAGCAAAGAGATTGTATTCTCAGTTTGACACCGGCAGCTGTATTAGACTCTTTGCTTAAGTTTGCATTTCACTTAACTGTAGAAGTTGTACCTTGAAATACAGTTTGGTAAACTTAATTATTTTTGCTTGCTTCCTGTAATATTTCAGATATATGAAAGTGAGTCACGATGGGGGTTATCATATGCTTCCCTAAAATCTATAAATTGGGTAATGGGTAGATATTGCGTTGTTCTGTTATGCCATTTATTATCTTCCGTGCTGTAAGTCCTTTCATTTCTTTCGACTTTAGGAGGTCTGTCAAGCTTGAATTACTTTAAACCTTACTCTGTTTTCTTCATCAGAATTCTAATTAATCTTTTTTTCTTTCACCTGCTGTGAAGTTTGAATCTAAGCAGCCTCATGACACCCATTTTGGGTGATACAAGAATGCAGAGCATGCTGAAATACATTCTCATTTAGGGAACCCCCATTGTTATTGAAACCAGCTTAGAAAACTCAAATGTCAGTAAAAGTATCTGCTAAGGGCCACGTTTTTGACAGGGGAGAATTTCCTAGTAAATTTTGATTCCAAATCAGAGCTCCTGCATCCCCACTCTGCCTTACCCTCACACTGTGCCCCCTCCAAGCTCCTGCCAGATTGGGAGGCTTCCTGGCAGCTGGGAGATGTGGCAGGTATTGGCTGCCCCCTGAGTTTCCCTGCAACAAAACTTGACCCCATCTCATCACACAGGGGCTGGCGACTGAGCAGAGACTCAAACATGGGACAGAGAGAGCTGAAAGGGGAAAAGTTTAGGGGTAAGGGAGAGAGACATGAAACGCTGGGTTTGCAGAATATTGCAGTGAGTAGGATTAAAGTCCTGAAAGCAACCTTGAACTTAATGGGAATTAACATTCAAATGCCTTTAAGGACAAGTAGGAGACGCACATGTGCAACATATATGACTTCCAGAGAGAAGAGGGAAGGAGAAATACCATAGGAATTTTTTTTGTTTATAGTGTCATACAAACAATAAAAAAAAGAAGGAATCCTGTAGCCTAAGATGTGGAGTTCTGTGCCTTTGAAAGGGGAACACAGACACTGGGAAAGGAGGACGCCAAGCAAATATTAATCAGGCACGGTCATAATCAAGTGAAATATTGTAGGCATATACAGTATTTATGGTTTGTCCCATTGATGCAGTTTTCACAACAACTCTCAAGAAAATGTCTTTTACTATCCAATTAGTTTTTATTTTATTTCTAGTGAAGATTCATAATATTAATTACCAACATAAAAACAAAGATGCAGTGCACTGAAACAAATGGATACAGTTTTATGCTTAGATTAAAACATTACTTGTAATTGTTTACAGTGAAATCTCCTTCCTGTCACAGTGGTGGTAACAGGGTTATAAACTTCCAAGTTCTTAAAAGGAAACAAAGAAGTATATTATCTTCTAGCTATGGTGTAATCTACCATTAGTTACCCAAATATTGCTTCATTTATACTGTATCATGTACTTATCAAACATCTACATGACTCCTTAACTATTTCGAAAACAAAAGAGTCATTATTTACCCACTGTGAAAATAGCCTTGTGTTAGTGGTATTAGAAATCATTAGCTCTATTAAGTCCGTTATCAGCCATGCTAGCAGCTGGAAATATCCTGCAGCTCAGGAGGGCTCCAAAATGTTCCCCAGTCATTATATTCTAGATCACTTTGTTTTCTTCTATGGTGAAAACAGATTATAATCACATTCAGCCACAGGCAAAAATAGAAGCTGACAACACTGGTAGAAAAAGATTTATGAAACTTTTCATTGCTTGGGGCAGTATTTTGTAACAAGATAACAGTGTTGTCCCTTAGATAGAAGCATGAGTGAACAGTTCAGCTATGTCTTTCTATCATCTTGGTGCGCAGTGTCTCAAAATGACACAGTTATCACACCATAAATACAGCCCAAAGCATTACAGATGTCTATAAGCAGGATTCATATTAATTGTTAATGCATAAAGAAGAGGCAGAACTGTTTCTGTTCGCTTAGGAAGTAGCAATCTATTTTTTTAAGAGTATAGAATATACGTAAGTATCAATTTTGTCTTGTCACTGATTGCTTTGAATAGGGTTGACTGTCAAGATGGTATCTTGAAATGTCAGGGTTAAAATAATTCCTTTATCAGTCTTTGCTCTGGATGAAGTTGACCCTTCAAACAGTCTATCTAAGTGGCAGGGTTAAAATAATTTCTTCAACACAGCTTTAAGATCATGGGTTTGGTTTTTTTACCTTAGCAGAAGCATTTTTCACAAAAACGGCTCCTTCTTGAGAAAGAAAAACACTTTAATTTTGCAAAAGCTACAGTGTTGAGAGAATAATTATATATCCTTTAAAGTATCTTTTTAATTTACTGTTCTACAAGTGTATTGCTCTTGGCTCACTATTTATAAAACTTTCTGAAATAATACTGAGGTTTAAGCAGCATGTCTCACGGGACTACCCAGTAACATCTCTGAATTTGGAACCAAGATAGTATTACTAGGGCTAAGGGGAAAGGTGCATTACACAGACTGCTGCACATTTCTAGCACTGATTTTCTTTTTCTTTTTTTTTAATTAACTGTAGGTATAGATATACCTGAAGTGGGTAACATGGTTTACCCTCTTCAATATTGCATTCCTCCTCCCACCACAATTCCCTCATCCCATTCCTGACAGCTCTCCTGGTTATTTCCATCTTCTCATTTACCCTGAATCTTGCCTGAAGGAAAATGCAAATTGTCTTGGAGGAGCTCTATACATTTTACCTTTTTTCTCTCCTCTTTCAACTTGCCCGCTCTGCTCTTGTGGTTCCCCCATCTCCTGCAACTCACTCCACCTGAAAAAGGTGCAGCCATCAGAGGCTCCTCCATTGTCTTTGTCACAGAATCACACAAAGATAGGAGCCAGAAGGAACCTTTAGAGATCATCCAGTTCAATCTTCTGCTAAAACAGGTTTGCCTTCATCAGGTTGCACAGGAATGTGTCTAGGTTGGTTTTGAAAACCTTCAGAGAAGGAGCCTCCACACCCTCCCTGATCTGCCTGGTCCAGGGCTCCCTCACAGTAAAAGAGTTTCTCCTCATGTTCAAGTGGAGCTTCTTTTGTTCCAGCTTGTGCCCATTACCCCTTGTCCTGTCACTGGGTGCTACAGAGAAAAGACTGTTCCCATCCTCCTAACACCTGCCCTTTAACTACTTAAAAGTGTTAGGTCCACTCTCAGTCTTCTCCATACTAAAGAGCCCCAAATATCACAGCCTTTCCTTATGAGTTACTCCAGATCCCGTGAACATCTTGGTAACCTCTTCCTCATTCCTCTCCTCTCAGCAATATTCCTGCTACCTGCTCTTCCTCCCTGCTGCCCCTGGGGCACTGGGCCCAGCACATGTATATTCTCAGCTAACTGTATGTACCCAATCCATTGTTAACGTGATCGCTTTAGAAATTCTGCCTCGTCTGTGCTTCTTTCTCGTTGATTGTCTAGGGTAAATTAGGATAGAGCTGCTTCAAACTGCATCTGTAAGTCTACCCACTGTTCATGTGAAGAGCTGAAGTCTGCATCGCTCAAGTTCCTGTCTGGAGCATCATCTGAAGTATTTACAACTAAGATCCTAAACATTTTACAAAGATAGTAGCATGCTATTTCTTTTTATGCAAAACCCACTGTGGTAGGATGTATCTGGAGCAGTAGGAAAGGCTAAAATGCTTATTTTGCCAGCTGACCCAAGTGAGCAAATAGCTACAGAAAGATTGGAGTGGGAATTGTGTTTTATATGGTGGATCAGGTTTTGAAATAGATTGAGACTGACATGATGCTATGCAGGGATGTCAGAATTCCTGCCAGTTCCACAAGATGTTTGAATCTTAAGCAAGAATTAGAGTAAAAGTTTTAAGCAGAATTAGTTGATAAGGAAAAACCACATATTTCTACTTTCAGCTGTACAAATACTCCATTCATGTGGGCAAATATGGGAAAGATGAAGGAATTTAAGGGAGGAAAATTCATAGCAGTTTTCATCTAACTAGGAAGTAAGTTTGTATGAAATTGCAATGAACTGTCTGATTTTGCATTTCTGTGTTACTAAAAAATTATGGACCTTTTAGGTTACTTGAAAGAGTTTCTCAAATGTGTAGAACAAGATGTGCCAGTGAGGGAAAATGTCGTATTCCAACAGATGCTACAAATAGAAGTTTATGTCTTTAAAAAACACAAACCGTGCTTATCACTAACTATGTATTTCAGCAATGGAATTCTAATAGTTTTTTTGTGATGCTGTGTGTGAGAGAGATGGTTTGTTGTTGGCTTTCGTTGCTTTTTTTTCCTTTCCTAGGAGTATAAGATGGATTATCTTGGAGGATAGATTGTAAGAGATGAGGAGTCCGGGTATAAATCTCTTGAACTATTACAGATATGGCAGGACAGGAAAAGGAGTAAAAACTACAAAAGGAAAGTACAAAAAAGCCCCACAAACTAAATATAGTAGGTAGGAGAAAGAGAGAATTGAGAAGGAATGGAACAATGGTATTTAATACTGAGTTTTTCAGACACCCTCAGAGCCCTGACACTGTGAGCAGGTCTGTTAGAGCAGGATGGTGCTGTATTTGCATATGTTATTTCACTCCTTAAAAAGCATTGCACCATAGTTCTGCCTTTCTCTTCCCTTTCTCGTTCCGTTTCCTTTTCTTTTCTACTATCGCACAGTTCCTCTTGTCTTTCTAGTAGCACCTAAATTTTGGCAACTACGAAGGTGGAAAGCCCTTCCCGACCGTGGGTGGTTGTCCACTGTACAGAGGGACAATGCTTATGTTCAGCACATCCACAGAACCTGCTGCTGAGAAAATCTCTGCTTGGGAAACCTTCCTGTGTTTAGTAATCCAATGGCCCTTCAAGGTCTGCAGCATGCTCTTCTGCAGCAAGGAATCTGAAGCAGGGTCTCTGAGTGATTTCTGTGACTCAGACACCATCCTCACCACCAGATTCCATGCTTAGCTAATGGCTTATTCAGTACAAATAACATCTTTCCTTGAATTTGAAGCTAATTTTGTTGTAGTTTGGCAAAGCAGCACAAAGTTGCCCGCTGGCAGAGACAACTACCATCTAATGTTATGGCTCCAAAGTGTAATAAATTCATGGCACCTTTTTTTCCAAAAGCAGGGGGTATGCAGCTTGCACCAGCCACACTGTGATACCAGAGTATACCCACCTTACTCATCACATGAGTATGTCTTTGTCACTTGCTCCTAAATTTGACTCTGAGGCTGCTTTAGCAGCAGGTTCCCTCTGTTCAGAGGGTATTTTGCTGCCAAAATGTACTTTTAATGAGAGGACCAGCTGTTCTCCCTCAGGACCAAGCTTCCACTCGCTCCTTAGTTTCCTTCTTAATTGTCTTATCACTGATGAATAATTTAATAATTTCTTCTTGAGTGTTTCATAAATTTAGAGTTTTGTGGATCCTCAGTTAATAAAAAAGGCAATATACAGCAAGAGAGAGTTAGTTTGTTTCCCCTCCATTCATGGCACAGCTTGCCCTGTTTCCCTGAGCTTGAATCAAACAATATGCAAGTAAATTGAAAGAGTGAAAGCATATCAAGATGTCTATCAGCATCCTACACAGATGTGTAGTTTGGGTTTTATTCCAGGATACTTTTTTTGTAATGCAGAAAGTACTTGTGGAGCAGTCTTTAGGCTTTAACGATGATTGACTGGCATACCCTGTAGAGGGTGGCTTTTCCTCTAACATGCCTGTTAAATGTACTAATTAGACATTGACTTAAAAATGTAATGCTCTCCAGTGGGTAGGGATTGTGTTATGTATCATTTGGAAAATCTATCATGAGCTGTAGGGGGTTTTGCTTGGAGTTTGCCATGGCTGTTTTTAACAGCTAGCTAAAAGATCAGGCTACAATATTGTCTCTATCCAATCTAGAAGTTGCCTCATTTGTTTCTGCTTATTGAAATACACTATTCAAGTATTTTGTATGAGAAAGAGAACCCAACCTGTTTGAAATAATGCTTAAACTGAAACATAGGCTACTTTCTGTTAGCACCCACTGGAATTAGTTTTCCTGTGTTTTCATTTATGACCAGAGAAACGTATGTGCTAGATGAGGAAGGCCTGTGGTAAGAAGAAAAAGACCAGGGTGAAATCAAGGATCTAGGGTTCAGTCACACAGTTCAATATTAATTAATTTCTTTTTGTGATAAAATTTGTGTGCCTGTAAATTTCTGATAACATCCTTACCTTCTGAGGCTTCAAATGTAAATACGAAGCACCTTAAAAAGAACTCATGGTTGATATTTTAGACAACACTAAGTATTTTCATTATTATTACATTGTGGTTGCTGATATTGATTAATTCAGTGTCTCTAACATTGAATGCAAGTAGTTTTGACAGTTAAAATCTCTATAGTCTACGTTACCAGAGTAAAAGGTTATTGAGTGTGATGATAATTTTCTCTATCATGTTTTGCTGTTCAGTTTAACATCTCTTCTGCTTTTCCCCATTTTGCATATCTTTCTTTCAGGAGCACTTATTTAAACTAAAACCTTTTTTATCTGGGTACCCATATGCCTTTGTGTCTGTGTCAAAGATAATCATAACTTCTCAGAGTTATGTTTGGTAAAAGATCATACTTGCTCCTGATCCAGGTGCCATATGCATGTACCCACCCACGATACCCTTCTGAAGGTGCAGTTTCATTTTTTTTTTGTTCTCAGAATAAATTTCCCTGTTAGTGAGGTTGTCTGAGTTGATAAATGTGTATAAATGAAAATCTTTCACAAATACCAGCAGCAAGAAAATTACCAGAAACGGACAGATACTTCGATTATTATATTCTTGTACAAGATAAATGCTGGCATGGAGAGTCACAGCTACCTAACAGAAACCATTTAGCTTGTATGGGGTTCATTTTTTTAAGCAGTTTGGTTTTGGTTCATTCTGTGTTAAGTAGGGTCAACTAATAAGTATCCCACTACTTCAAACTACAGATTGCTGTAATTTACTGGTAATAATATAATCATAGAATCATTTACGTTGGAAAAGACCATCGACATCAACCACTAACCCAGCACTGCTACATCCACTGCTAAAGCACTTTCACATCAAATGATAGAGATGAAAAGCCTTGACTTGTTGAAGACTTTACACAGAATTTTTCTTGCATATTCATTTTTAGAAAAAGGAAGATTATTCCCTGTCATTCTGTATCATAGTTGTGATATCAAACCAAACCCATCTTAATGTTTTTTTCAAATACAAAATTGCAACTATCACTAAATCATCAGTATCTTGCCAAGTTGATGTGAATGGGCTTCCTCTTCTAGTGGTGACAAGAACAGTAGAAACAATGACTGGTCTATGAGATTGCTTCAAAGCATGTGGACAGTTGAGACTCTTGATCCAGGTGTAGTCTAAACTTACTACACTACACTATCCAAACAGCATATACTGTAGAAGATGGGATCTGGGACCTTCTGCTCTCATCTACTGATCTGTACGCCTTGCGACAAGTTACTTGCTGACTTGTGTGTAACTTGTACATATAACACACACAATCTTCAAGAAGCTTCCTGTCTATGTAGATGACTACTATTACATGACTTTAAGAGCTCATAGGACATATTTAGTGTCTTTATCCCTTCATTTCTACTGACTCCTTGTCCTCGTGTCTCAAAGAAGCAAATTTGTTTGACTGGCTTCAGAATCATCTTTACCACCTTCTCTTCTATGCCATGATTTCATAAGTCAGCTTCAGTGTCACAAAGTTTTGCTCCTTGATGTGTGTTTTTTCTGAAGTTGATCTGTTTTGTCACGGCTTTAGCAGCCCTGAACCTTTTCTGTCCAAGGCATTCCAGCAATCCATGCACATTTTAAAGCAGAGATTTCTCATGTAGTTTTTCATTACTTCTCCTCATTAGAAAAAGCTGTTAGCAATTTTTTGCAATATAGTAGAAGTTTATCCAGAGGTTTTAGCCAAACTGCAATCTTGGTATTTAACTACTCTCTAGTATCCTGTTACTTTAATTGAGTAAAATATTGAGGTCATCCTCTTTTCCCATTTTTAAATTCTTCTTTAACATTACCACTACTGTTATTTTGAATACAGCATTAGACCTGAGAGCTGTTTTCTCTTTCTTTTCACAGTATTAAACTCCACTTAGTACTGTGGTGATCGTAAGCATTCTGAAGGGATAAACACTATATAATTCAATTATCATAGCTACTTTTATCCCTTAAATAGAAAATGGATTCTGTGCTCTTATCACTCAATTAATACCATATTTCTAATGGCTTTTTACATGAGTCCCTTTGCATTGCTGGTCTTCTCAGAAAAATAAAATCATGGCCTTGAGACAAAGAACAACAAGTGAAGGTGATGTTGATCTGAGTACCTGAGGTGAAGCTGCATTTTCAGAAATGTATGCCATATGGATAATGGGTAGGACTGTGCTATTTGCTCTCTCCTTGACACTGGGAACAAGAAGCATCGCCGAAAGACATTACAGTTCCCTCTGTTCTGTTTGTTCTGGTAATGTGGGAGCACTTCAGTGTTTGGTGTCTGCTAGTGTGATTACACAGTCTCTTCAGGTTGTAAATTTGATTGCCTTCTCGGTGCTGAAGAAGTAAGAACAGTGCATATTTAAAGTGGCAGCCCAAAGCTTATAGTTGCTTTGTAATTATGGTATCAGAGGCAGGCTGGATAAGCTGGGCAGAGGATGTCAGATAAGCGAGCAGCACGGTCTCAGGGGATAAGTAGTGACAGTGTTTTCTTTTTCACTGATTGTAAGTGATTAGACAGGTGTATTTTATAAAAAACTTTTGGATTTTTAAAATGAAAAGACGCATAGCCCTGTTCTGAGAGCCTCTTCAAGCTCACATAATAGAGTTGCGCTGAGATTCAATGTCTTGAGGATTAAACTTCTGCAAGACATTAGCAATGCTCTTTAGATAAGACAACACCTGGTCTTCTCCAGCTGGTCAAAGTGGGCTGCTTAATTTCTTCTTTTCTAGAGAGTGTTTTTCTAGCTTGCAGTAAATTAGTTCATGGTAAATGCAGCATTCATTAAGTATTTGATGTGGTACTGTGGAGAGGATTGCTGGACAGCAAAAATTTAGGGAGTACCTCATCACAATGACATTAGGCAATTAATTTTCCTGATCTCCAAGTTGAACAAAGGCCTGCTGCAGTCTGAAAGCCGTTTTGTTGTCATGGAACTGTACCCCAAGTGGCATACTTTCACCTTGGGTGCTGGAGGGAAGGCTGGTGCAAGAAGGTGGTTCTGCCAGGTACAATATGGCCTCAAGGCTGTGGGTGAGGTGGACGAGGATCAGGCCCTGAAAGCCAGCCACATCAGACATCATGTTTTGAGAATTTCTGTCCCAGCTGCAGCACCCAGTGACCAAAACCAATCATTTTCATAGCTGAAATTCTCCTGTATTGATTTTTCTGTTTTATTGTGTATGACTAGAGGAGTACAGTTGGTTTTCAGTTTGGGGCTTTTTTTTTTTTGCTTCGAACATTAAAAGCTCTAATTAAAAATTTCTATAAGAGCTACTGGCTTCATGTTGATTTGTTTGCTGCCAAGTGATCAAACTGTGTGAGGTCTTTCTCACACCACCTATGATAACCTGTATTTTTACTCATTAACCCCTGGTTTCGTCTTCTGAGTCCAATAACCTGTTGTTTGTGGTAGCTGAAGGTTACCTCTCAGGTACCTAAAAAAGCCAGACAGGACTTCTCATTTGAACAGTTTGTGACTTTCTTTTTAGTCTGATACTGACCAATAAAGAACTCAAACCAAATGCCACTGCTTGTGGAAGAAATGCTAGTCATGTAGTATTGCAGCTTGTGATATCCTGGAGGCGGACAAATACTTGTTTCTTCCTTGTACTTATTTGTATCTTGGCTGCTTTTAAGAGGAATGACCTGCTGAAAAATCTGATTCAGTGCAGCATACGCAGTGCATTATATTTGTTTTTCTTTACTACAGCATTATGCAACATTCCTCTTACTTATTCCATATAGTCTTTCAATATAATAAATTATTTTTACCTGTTCATGTCAGGAAACAGATGGTCCAGGTAGTAAATAACTGGCTTCCCAAGAGCTGTGAAATTGAATTGTCCCAGAAAGCTCATTGAGGAACCTGGTATTTACTGGTATAGGTCACTAAATCTTTGTGTTAATGATTCTCATAGATCAGTTTTTATTTCCACCACTTGATTATTAGGTGGTTCAGCCTAAAGGAGAAAGTGCATTTAATTAATATTTTCATGCTTTCTTTGAGCTGAAGGGGTAATATTGTAACCTTTGCTGAAAAAAAATGCCCTAACAGTCCAAACCCATAGAAGAGCAGTGTAGTAAGAAAGAACTATTTTTTTTTCTTTTAAAGAAATGCCTTTTGCTTGGTACTGCTTGAACTGGAAAAAAAAAAAAGAAATCTACTTTGGTGTGCAGTATGTATTATGGTGAATCATCCCAAAGCAGAGGTATAAGGCAGAATAAGAAAAATATTCAGCTGCCAACAGAAGTTAGTGCTGATAATACTGCTAGAGAAACAGAGAAATTACTTGATGCTGAAAGCCATATTTTAATATATTTAGTTTCATTAATAGTTCAATGGCCAAACTTCTCAGTGGTGAAACTTGACATTACAGACTCTTAGAACAGAAGTATTCAAAACCATTACTCTGCTGATAGACCTTTACTGCTTAAAGGATCTGCAGTGCGTGGAAGGTTGATTTATTAAAAAAACCCTCACCTAGTCATTGCTGAGACTTCAGCCTCCTATTAGATTTGCTTTCTGATACAGTTACTTCTAGTAATTTATTTTGAGAGCTTTCTTGCATAAAAGTTTTGTGTTTAACAAAAATATTTAACAAAAAATCCCAAAGCAAATCAAAATATTTTGGACAATGTGCAATATGTTCTGTGATGTTTCTGAAATAATCAAGCATATATTACATGAAAACACCTGTGACTAGCACTTCTTTTGCCCCCTTGGAAAACAGCTTTGTATGCTAGCTGGCTGGGTTGTGTAGAATCAAAGTATTGCTATAGTCTGTAATAGCTTCGGGGATGACTTTCTATTGCAGCTGACTCCAGACTCACAATGAATTGGAAATAACAGCACAATTATTCTTATGTCGCTATGAAAATACTGAAGCTACCCCTTGGACCAGTGAGGGAAACAGCATTTTTTGAGCTGATCCCTCTGATGAGGGAAGTGTCATCAGGCTTTCACTGCTGACCTCAATATTTCTGTTCAGAACTTTATGTATGTTTTTGATAAAAATGTCTGTTTTCCTTTTCTCTTTGGTGTGATTCTGGGTGTATCATATTGTGTCAGCTTTGTAGACGATATGTCTCTAGATACAGTTCAACCCTTTCCCATTTTGCAGAACCAAGACAATAGAGCCACATTTAACATTCTGCACTACAGTGTTCCATGATAATGATGACAATACTAATGAACATTATTTCTTAGAAATATATATGTGTATGCTTTTCTTCTTAGTTCTTCTTATATCAATACCTTCTTCACATAGAAGTCACATATGTAAGGTGAAGAAGACAAATACACCCTTAGTCTCTCTGAAACCTGTTTATATCTTCCATTACTGGAAAACTGAATGAAAAGGACATTTGGGAAAGATGTGAAATGCATGGATTGTTTATCAATTGAAAAGAAGACTCTTTTCTTTATCCTCTTTGTGGCTTAATTTTATGATATGTAAAAACCGAAATAGTATGACTGATTTTATATATATACACACACACATACACATATATAGACATACATAAAAGTACTTCAGGACTCTGAGTCCACGTAAAGCATTAAAGGAATGTATTTTGCTGTTGACTACCCATTATTTTATGCAACTAGTGCACCTCATGAATATTTAACTGATGTGTTTCAGCAACTATAATTAGTTCATGCTATCTCAGATAATATTATTTGGTAGGGCTGTGGTTTTTAACCTTTTTGTAGGTGATCCTAATGTGAGAAAATTGGTTGTTTGGCTGATATCTCTCATGTTAGACTCTTGATGAAAAGTCCTACTTCTTTGCCTTTCTTTGCATGAGCATGCACACCACTTTTTCACAATCAACTCATCCAGCACAAATAACAAATCTGTCATTTCTCTGGCTCTAGAAAGGCAATATTCCTGTTCCAAGCAGGTTGATAATATTTAGATGCATTTGGGTGTCTGCACAGAGCATCTCAGCAGCTTAGATTTCAGGAGAGTGACGGAGTAGCAGTCGCGCTCTGTGTGCACAACAACAACTCAGGTCTGGCAGAGTTAATTTGATTGCCACTGCTTCTGCCTCCCACACGATGAACCGCTGCCCCGCAGGTTGGGAGCTACAGACACAAAGCCTTTGACTGGTTCCCACTGCAGTAGTATGGGATTGCCATGTAAGTGGTAAGGTAATTTACCTTCAACACTCCTACAAAGGATATGGATAAAGACTCTTATAGATAGTGTGATCTGTCCGCAAACGCTCAAGGGTTGGCTCAGTCAGAGCAGGATATAGAAACTATGTCAAAGTCCTAGACTTTATTCATTGAATCACCTTTCCCCTTTTCTGTGTTTATCTGGATATTGTGAGTAAGCAATGGGGTATTTTTTGTTTGGGTTTTTTTTTTTTTTCTGTTATTCCTTCTCTTTTTTTGCCACAGCAACATGTAATTTTCTACTCTAATATTGTGCTGAGGAGATGGCTGCAGTGCACTGGCAGAGGCTGATAAGTGACTTACAATTTTAAACCACACGTTTACTGAATTTTCAGTTTGAAATGTACAGTCTGGGATGACAGCCAGTCATTCAATCTATTGTTGCCTCAAACACTGTAAAAACACAGGGACAAAAGAAGGAACACCTGGCGAATGTCTGGGGTTTACAACAACATGAGAGAATTAATGATATCCATGGTTATGAGGGAGATAACTTGCTTCTTTACAGCATACATTGAAAACATTTTCAGAACATTTGGATTTCATTTAACTTCAACCTTTCACAAAATAATGTAGAGAATTAAAATAAAAGAACAGAAGAACTGAAGCAGACCTAGCACAGTGTATCCTGCTGGGAGCCTAGTCCCACCCTGCCAAACTCCTGTGAAGGCTGGAATCCCAGGGTGAAAGCTGGCCATGAGGACAGCAGCTCCTTGTGCTATTGTATTGTATTCCTGGGTGTTTCAGTGCTTTCTTTTCTTCCTGACTCTGAGTAATGTGATCTGCCTTTGAAGATGAATTTAGCTTGGAAGGTGGCCCCGTGGTTCTGTGAAAAACCTGTTACTCATTGTGATAGCAGATGATGTGGTATCCTTGAGAAAACAGTGCGGTAGAGTTACTTGAATAAAGAACTAGAAATGTTAAAGACTGGGTTTCTAATGCTGCCTAACAGGACTTTTCTGTGGGTTTACTTAATTATCTCTTTCAACGTGTGTATTGTTTGTATAGTTTAGCAGTATGAGGAAATAGCCTCTTCATTGCTCATTTCAGAAAAAGAATGTAAATTTAGGGGGGTTTCTTTTAGTCCTTTTTGTGAAAAGGATTGTAGAGGAAGTGTTTGTATGTCTCTAACCTTTTAAACATGGCACAGAGGATAATTCAGTGAAGCTAAGATACAATCTACATTACTTTTTTGAGGAGGTATTGACAAAGAACTGGCATGCAGGGAAGGGATTGCTTTGCTTAGGTTAGGGATGCTGCTGGCTTTGCTTTAAATTTCATCTCTGAGGTGGGAGATGAACGTGTTGTTAATCTCTGTCTTGTTTGGATTTAGTGCATGTGTTAAGTGAGTATACCAAAGCCTTGAGAGAGCTCTGGAAAATAATTTGACCGTGTTAAAGCAGATCTGAAGTTTTACTTCATATTTTAGGCAACATCTGAACTGCCAAAATGGCTGAGAAGTGACGTTAGAAAGAGCATACACAGGAGCACGCAGCTATTGCTGCCATACCTGTAATGCTGTGCCATCCACTGGCTTTCCCCTGATCCCAGAGGCTGCCAGGCTTCTGACAGACTAAGTCTGTTGGGATGCAATGGCACAGACTCCTGTAGATTCAGCAGCAGCTCCACAGCCATAGGGCTGCACATCCTTTACTCTCTTGTGTGTGCAACTCAAAGGAAGATGATAGTGACAAGACTTTGCTCAGGGTTTTGGTGAGGGTCTGTTTGTTTTTAAGGTGACAAGAGCTGTTGTGCATCAAATTTTAGCTGAATTTTACCTCTGTGGTAGTCTCATTTGTTTAATTGCTTCACTGGTAGAAGACTGAACAGAGGCAAAACATTGGTTTGTTTATTTTTTTTCTCCTTTTTAGCATTTTGGTTCTGATTAAACCCAAATAATTCGAATGCGTAGCTTATGATTAATTCAAATATATGTAGCTCAGACTTGGTGTTACTTAATTAGAACACTATTTATTTTCGCTCAGCTTCTAATTTGAAAAGAGCATTGCTGGTATTCTCAACTGCAGTAAGATCTCTTGAAGAATCACCTGTTGATTATATGGTCATCAGGCCCTGATTTTTCAGAAGTGCTCATCACAATCAATGTGTACAAAAATTCCTTAAGATTGGATATGTTTGTCTATTTGTGAATTTAAATCAGACCTTAAAAAATAAAACAGGCCAAAATATGGAGGGTAGTAGTATTTCAGATTTCCAGTTATCTGAATCTCATTTTAAAAGATTTCCCCTTAAATCCTAAATGTGTATTGTGGTAAAATCCCTAATTTGTGTAGTGTTAAAGAAAAGCCATAATTTCCATAGTGCTTTTACCCAAACCAGTACTGACAACTTCTACATCAAAAGTAAAATCTCTCTTCGTGTACGAAGCCAGATGTACTGCAACAGAACACTTACCGTTTAAGCTTCCAAATATTAAAGCAATTTGCAAGAGGCAACAGAGCATGTCATGTCACAAGATGTGTTGTGCCAGTTCTTTAAGCTGCTGATCTTTTGTTATGGGACAAGTGATTTACTTTTCTGAACTTCAGAGCTTGGCAGACTTGCAGGTACTGCTGTTGAGATTTTAATTTAGGCAAGAATGCTCATAAAAAAGGGCTCTGTTTTTTAGACATGAATCCAAATTTATACTCCTGGCAAGTTCAATAGTGTTCAGCTTCTGCTTGTGATTCATGCAAACAAGTTGATGAAGCAGCAGCATATTATGCTTTTATCTCTCTCGTCTATACATGTGTGTGTGTGCCTGCCCCTAGTCAGTACTCTTTGTATATTTAAGCTTTTATATGTTTTAATATTAACTATAGAAAAAGAGAATGGTAGGGATTAGAAGGGACCTCTAGAGATCATCTAGTCCAACCCCTCTGCTCAAGCAGGTCCACCTAGATCAGGTCCCTTTGGATCATGTCCAGGTACTTTTTGAAAACCTCCAGAGAAGGAGCCTCCACGTCCTCCCTGGGCAGCCTGGGGCAAGGCTCCCTCACCCTTACAGTAAAGAAGTTTTTCCCTCGGTTTAAGTGGAACATTTTGTGTTTCAGCTTTTGTCTATTAGCCCTAGTCCTATCACTGGACTTGTCTTATTATTTGATGTTAAATGCTATGTTTATCTTGTGCCAGATTTCTGTGGTGTCACAGCTGATGTGTATCTTCAGTTACTTCTGCACAGCTTATTTTACACAGTACATTTTATTTACTGTGTGGAAACTGAGTCTTGAGACAGATTAAATAAACTTGTGTTAACTTGAATTCAGCTCTTACTTCCTTAATCTTATAGAAATTCTCTTCATTCTTGCTGATGTGCAGTTGGCTTACGTTTAGAACAGCCCCTATGATTTCCCGGTTGCAAGATTCAAAGTCTTTATTGAGCTGGCAATTCTGTGCCTCTCGGAAGAAAACTTTTTTGTTTACATGAGTATGTCTCTTGAATCTTTATCCTACAAAAGAAAAAGCTGCATCCAAAGTTAGTTGAGAAAATACAAAGCACATGAATTTTCTGAAATAATTTTTAACACAAGGGCACATATTTGCATTTTATTACTTGTAAATATCCAATTACTGAAATTCAAACATGCTTTGTTTAAAGCCAGAACACAGACTAGCAGAATAATTCTGCTTAAGCTTCTATACCTGTGGATATTGTCCAAACACATTTTCTTCCTGCTGGGTCTTACTCCACATGATGTTGAGGAATGTCATGGGACCTAGTATAGATTAGACATTTGATATTCTAGGAGGTCCAAATTAGAGGTTTTAAACATTTGGTTTTGTTCAAAGTCTCTTTGTAGCTCAGATAAGACATAGCTGTGGCAGGGATGGTGAGCAGAGCAGCACGTATTCGTGGGGCCCTAAAATTCATGAAAGGTGACTTTGCATTTAAAGCAGTTGATGCAAGAAGTGAGCATTCAGGCAATAGACATTTAAAAAAAAAAAGCTTCTGTGCAGATTTAAAGCAACATGTGAAGGATACAGAATTTGCTATAATTCACTTCTTAAAGCTTGTTGTCACAGGACAACTTCTACTAGCCTAGTGCAAGTCTCAGTAAACCTACCTGTCTCTTCTTCATAACTTTTGCTTCCCTGGCTCACAGAAACACATAAGGCAGTCACCAATCTTTCTCAAAAAAAAAGTTCTGTTATCTGATTTTATTACTGTTTGGAGTAAGTAGGTGTTTTCACTATTTTTCCCTGGGACAGGCAGTTGGCAGAGCAGGGCCAGGAGAGAAGCTGTTGTAGAGAGAGCTGTAGGTGTTGCATAGAATCACAAAATCATAACCTTTGGAGAAGACCTTTAACTTCATTGAATCCAACCACTACTCCAACACTGCCAAACCCATCACTAACCACGTCCCTCAGGGCTTCATCTCACACATAGGAAGAGCCCAGATGGATGATTGTGACCAGATAAGACAAGGATCACTGCTGCAGCTCATGGAGTCATGCCAGTTTGCCTCTGTGATTACCAGTGTTTGAGCTGCAGTTAACATCTGGTTTTCCATGAATGAAAGAAAAGAAACTGGTTACTACTTCTCTGTTGAATGGCTTAGCATGACAGTCTAACCTCTCCTTCTGATTCTGGAAGGTGTTTTGATCAGAAGTTCAGCATTCAAATGATTCACTCATTTCAATTCCTGACTGTGTGGCCCAGTTCTCAACTGGGATTAACACCCCCTTGAACATTCTGGTGTTTTAAGGTGGGAGGAGTGTAGTTTTTTTTATTAAAGGGTTTTGTTGTTTGAATTTGTAAAAAATATGTGCCTTAATTAACTTGCAGTTAGTTCAGCAGTTTTTCTATACCTCATTGTTTCCTATAAAAATAGATCAGTCTAGCTGCAAATGGATTCCCCTTGTGATGGTTTCTTTTATTGTTGGAGTCATTAAGTACAGAATGTGCTTCAGTTTCTAAAAACAAACATACATCCTTATAATTGCCATTTTGCTAATATTACTTTTTCTGATTATTGTTCACTGGAAAACTACAATATGATACAAGGACTAAAGCATGCAGTTCATAACAGTGTTTGCTTTCTTCAATTTCTTTTGCTATTTTTATTAGAAGTAAATTATTGCAACATGTGAAATTCCACTTAAACTTATTTAACGTTCTATGTTTATGTCTATGGTAGAATTACACCTGCTTATTCTGCTTTCTTCTCATGTTTTTTTATTTTAATCCACATATTGATCAGGAAAAGTTATTGTGGTTATCAATGCAAACCATATCAATACTCACATGAGAAATGTTGGTATACTTCTTTATCTAGAAAAACATTATCCTTCATTTTTCAATGAAGGGGCTGAAAGAGTAGCATAATTTGCAGATCTTGGTGTGTGTTTCTGACATGGCTAAATAGAAAAAAAGCAGGCCAGATCCTGATCACATGGAAGAACGTGAAAGATATCATCATTGCATTGTTGCTCTTCTTTCATATTTGGAGTTTAATCTTCTTTTGCTGGCACAAATACTATTCATTTGAAACTGATTGATAAAATAACCGTGAGTGAAAGCAGGTTGAGATCTCTGAGGTTTACAGAAGCCTAAACACCATGTTCTCAAAAGCTGGTTTTAATCCATTAAGGGTCATCTCCTTAAAGTTCCTGATAGGGAGCAAAAAGTTCCTCTAGGTGTATGTACAGAATGGTCAAGCTGGCCTGGTGTCCTGGCTCCTCCACAGGACAGCCTTTCTCCAGGAAGAATCTGTACAGCATTATTTTCGAGCCTAAATATAGTCTTTGTGAACATCCAAACAGTGCAGCTTCCAAGCACCGTGTTATATGTCTGATCTCTAATAATCACTGATGTGACTTAACCATGTTTTAATGCCTATAGGTCCAAAAAGCACACAGGCTTAGTTTCCTGTTTGCGGGGTTTGGCTCTTTTTTTCCAGGCAGCAGTCCCTTGAAAATGCCAAGGAGAACAGTATCATCAACACACATTTGTGATTTATTTTTCTTTTCTATTTTAGGCCCTTCAAATCATCACAGCCAGTCAACGCTGAGGCCACCTCTCCCTCCTCCTCACAACCATTCACTGTCCCATCACCATTCCTCTGCCAACTCCCTCAACAGGAACTCGCTCACAAATCGCCGGAATCAGATCCACGCGCCTGCTCCGGCGCCCAACGACCTGGCCACCACCCCTGAGTCCGTGCAGCTCCAGGACAGCTGGGTGCTCAACAGCAATGTCCCGCTTGAGACCAGGTGGGTCACGTGGCCGGGCACCTCCAGGGATCTCAGAAGCCCACAGAGAAAAAACATTTAGTTCATTAAGATATGGGGTTCAGCTCACTTAGTGTCAATGAGGACTTTGGTTGACATAGCGTTAGACGTTAGTCACATCACAACACTCATCAGCCTCTGGTTTGCTTTCCATTGGAAGGTTCATATGTCCTGTTTTACAGGCTTTTATTCAGCTCATGGCATTAGTACAGAATAATTCACTCACAGGCTCAGGGACAAGTCTCTTATAATTCATATTGACTGTTGCTGAATAATTACCCATTTTGCCTTTGCTAAAGTAACAGAGGTTCATTTGAAATTATGCATTTTGGGAGACCTTGAGAAACAATCCCAGATTCCAAACTGACAGTACTCTGATTTTAATTTATATTTCATCCAGTATGCAAGCTCATTTTCATCTCTTCTGTACGTGTTAACAGCTTGATGCCCATGGGGCAAACAGTTGCATATAAATGAAAAGGTGCAGCACTTAGGCCTGCCAGATAAATAAATAAATAACTTTCCTGACGTGCTGCAGTTCTAAGTATTCTGGTTTGTTGTCATTGGGGGTATGGAATGTCAAACATATTTAACTTGTGCTTTAAATAGCAGAGCTGGCAAAGCTGATCTCCCAGGATTTAAAATTAGCCTTTATGATGCCAAGTGACTGGAATAGGAAGGTGTTCTTCTTTGCCCAGATAGCTTTAAACCCAGGGCACAGGTAGAAAGGCTGCACGACGTGTCAAACTGGCTCATACTGTGTGATTGTCAGCTTCTGAGATGTTATGTTCAATTTGCAACGTTCTGGGAATTTAATGGCACTCTGCTGGATTACACTCTGAGGATCTAGGTGTGGTATAGGTACTCCACTGTGTCAGCCCAGTCCTTCCCAGAACTGGATATAAGATTGTATTCTGTTCAGGTGCTCTGGGAGGAGTTAGTAGAGCTGGATTGAAGCTTACAACACCCAGGCTGTTGTTACTCAGTAATTAATCAGTGGTGGGAACACCATGGGAAGCAAATGAGGCTGAAAAGAGCTGGAATCTGCATCCCAGCTGTGCTCCTGTGCTGCTTTGGAACGCTCACAAGAGGCTTCCTTCACATTGCCCTACTTTGCTAAAATGGTAACATGGGTGCCATGAAGAAGTGGGGAGACTGAAAAGTAAATGCAAGTCATCCAAAGCCTGAGGTGTCCAAAGGAAAAAGTACTCACTTACTGAGTGTTTGGAGCTAACTTTGGCCAAAAAAAAAAAAAATTAAGAGTGTAGCTCAGCTCTTAACTGATGCTTCTGTGAGAGCATTTGCTTCTATTTAGAACTTAATTGTGACATCCTGAATTTTGTATTTATTGCTAAGAACTGCAAGATAAAGACATTGTTCCTATTCAGCCCAGACTGGTTGCTGCTGTGTGGTTCATCACCCAGGATTATAACATAGTTTTAGTTCTAGTGTAGAGTGACCTCCTACTGTTCCTTGTCCATCTGTTTCCCTATGAAATTGTTCTTGGGTACAGCAGTACCTGAAATATGTCCCAATTTACCAGACAGTTTATATGAAGGGAATTCCTTGGGCTGCTTGCAAAAGGATTCTTTATCATAATACTGGCACCCCTGAGAAACAGAAGCATTTGCCTGGCTGTTTTTCTTTTACTGTCTGATGTCGTGCCTATTCCCTGTCAGTGGAGACTATCAATTCTATTACTAAATTTGGCTCTTCCCCTTTTCTTTCTTATCACAAAACTTCTGGGAATATGTATGTATTCTTGTTGATGGCAAAAGCTTACTTTGTGAATATTGTTCTTTTTGGAGGTTGCAGGATACCTGGCAGTTAACTGGAGCTTTTCTGTAGGTAGATTTTTTCATAGGCAAACGTTGAGATGTTACAAACATCCTGACAGGATTGCTGTGTTCTAAGACTATTCCACAGTTGCTTCATGATAGTTTTTCCTTCTTTTCTGAAATTACACACCTGACAAGACTTGATGGTAAGTTTCCTCACAAGGATATTAATTCAGAGATGATGATTCTTTTTTTTTTCTGGTTTGCAGTGAGTTTTGCTGAAATTGATGCCTGCAGAATCATTGGAGTCTTTCTGAATTAGCCTGTATTTCTTTAACTTTAAAATTAGTTTCATCTCCTTTCATAACTGTAACCACTAAAAAAAGAGACACCTTTTTCGTTCAGCCTTTAATTTCTAGCTTTAGCTCATTGTGAAGCACTGATCCCTCTTATACTGCTTCTTCACAGTGCACTACTCATGACTTTTTTTGGTTGTTGTCACTTTATTAATCTCAGTAGTGAAGTACTCAGGAGGCAAAGCCAGCACTGACAGCACCTGCTTTATCAGGGAAGAGTTTCACAACTTGTAGTTTTCACCTTTCAGTTACCTTCAGTAGAACCTGCTCTCAACAGAAAATAACATACAGACGGTCATACTACAGATTATGAAACAAAAAGTGGCATCTAAGGTGTCTGAAGGGAATGCTTTGTGCCAGCATTACAAAGCTCAGATCACAATTTAGATTCCAGACGTCTCTTAACAGTACAGAGCACTGAAATAATTGAATTATGCAACCTGTGCCTACATGTTGTTATTTTTTTCTCCTGGTAAGAATGTTTTCCCTTCCTTTCTTGCTTTTGCTGTCTTAGGCTACATTCAGCCTGTTTGGAGACAGCACATTTTCCAAATATTCCTTTCTCAACCTCTTCTTTCAATATTGATGGGAGACTTAATCATATTTGGTTTGCTTTCTTTGTGATGTAAAGTAAATTTTTACTGTTTGCACATGTTTTCATGTATCCTCTTCAGGCAACTGTCCCCCAACTCTCCATGTACCCTTTGTGGTATTGTATTATTTACTTTATGCTTAGCTGTGTTGCCATAGCTTGTTGCTTTTAGTAGAGTTACAGAATTTCAGAATGCTTTCACAGAGTTGCTAAATGGACTTTTTTTAGAATCATAGACTGGATTGGGTTAAGAGGGCACTTTAAAGATCATCCAGTCCAACCCTCCTGCCGTGGGTAGGGTCATCTCTCACTAGGTCAGGTTATTCAAAGCCCCGAACAACCTAACCTTGAACACCTCCAGTGATATGTGCTTGTTTCTGGTTCAAGGCAAACAAGTATGGACTGTACTTTCCCTAGTCTGCCTCTTCTTTATGGTTGCAACAGTTTTCCAGGCTGGCTACATAATTGCTCTGTTTTCTGTGAAATAAGGGTCCCTAATGGAGGGGTTGAAATATCTTTAACTAAGGATACAGTAATGCATTGCTGTACATTTTTATAGTGCTATTTTTATGGTTCATTTCTGCAGTACTTAGCTGCTTTACCTTTAGGCTCGGAGCTGCTGTTTAATGCTCTTTAAGTTTTATTGTCCTCTTGCAGTCTTTTTCAAACCATCTTCTCCTCCTCCTTTCCAAAGTGCTGGTTTCTATGTTTTCCTGTTAAAAGGTCTTCCTTTATTGCTTCTTTAATCATTGCTTTCAAAGATTGCACTGAATGATGAAAATACTACCTTTGAACATCCCGGTGTGGGTCTCATTACTTCCAGATAGCTAGAAAGGCAGTGCTCCACTTTAAAGCTTGAAATGCTTTGAGGGCACAGGGAGAAAAGTATGGCTTTGCAAGGAAGGTTTGCATCACTCTTTGCACTGTAAGAGTCCTCTCTGGTACAGGAACCTCACACAGGGCCGTCTGTTGAAAAGCAGAATGACTCATAAGTGGGGATAACAGAAGAGCTTCCATGGATGGATGTTTAGCTGAGATTGCCTAATGTACTAATGCCTGTTCCGGTACTTTATATTGTTATTAATTTAGTTGGTACTATTATAATTAATAATACTTAATCATGAGAAAGGCAAAATTAAATAGAAATTAATCTTCTTATTTAGACTCATACTTAGAAATGTTTTCAGTCTGAATCTTTTAGTGGTAAAGGTAATTTTGTATGTATGTGTATAATATTTCTAAGCTTACTCACAACAAACTGTTGCTAGGCTTTAAGGAAGACTGTAAGATGTTACTGTTTCTCTTGTATTTCAGGAGAAAGAATGATGATCACTCCTTTGATGATTGTGAAATCAGTTTCTTTAGATCTTATGGGCTGTAGTGTAAGAGCAGTGGTCCAAATCCAGAGTCATTTAAGCAAAGTTCAGTTTAAAGACTGAGTAGTCTGAAAATGATGCTTAAAAGAACTCCTGTGTTGCTTTTCAAAACATTATATTCCCTTGAGGTTGAAGCTATATTTCTTACTTTGCCAGTCCACTTCCAACACAGTCACTCTGAGTGAGCCTGAGGAAGAGGTGAGCTAGGACAGAAACAGAAGATTAATGGAAGGAGTAGCAACATGAGCTGTATCTCAGGCTGCACCGATGCAGTAGATGAACTCAAAACAGTGAGGCATCATAGCTAGGAAACATCCCCACTCAGCATTTCTGTAGCTGCAGCCTTCAAAGTAGCAAAGGTATGGACTGGTCCAAAGCCACTATGGACTGGTCCAAACCAAAAAAGCCAATGGCATCTTGGGATGCATAAAGAAGAGTGTGGGCAGCAGGTCAAGGGAGGTTCTGCTTCCCTTTTCCTCTGCCCTGGTGAAACCTCATCTGGAATCCTGTGTCCAGTTCAGGGCTCCTCAACTCAAGAAGGACACAGAACTGCTAGAGAGTGTCCAGCACAGGGCCACCAAGATGATCAGGGCACTGGTATATCTTTCATGCAAGGAAAGGCTG